>JAUZST010000830.1:100388-118691 GCA_034779995.1 Parotocinclus haroldoi
CTCTCTACTTCCTTATTTCAGGCAGATTTAGTACAGAGCTGTTTGTTGGGAAATAAACATAATCATTATTGTCATACCAGTAAATATGGGCACTTACATTTTATAGCCATGTTGTGATTGATGAAGGTCAGCACAGTTCTGTGTCATTCCGTTTAGGGATTCTTTAATGTGCCCCAATTTGATTAATGGATAAAAAAAATCTGACCTCATATTTTGTGCTCCCATATTATGATGATCGTTCACTGGCTGCTTCCGTTAGGGGTCGTCACAGTGGATAACCGCATAGTAGATGTGGCACAGGTTTTACACTGGAGGTTTAAATTCAATCCCCCTAGTTATCCAGGCTTAGAACCAGCACTAGGAGTGCCACCCTGATGGTTGTTCATTGATATGCTCGTGTTGTTCAAAAACTCATGGACATTTCATTATGGGATATTAAAATTTTGTTAGCAGTATAGCTTATACTGTTGATGAACAGCAGACAAGAGAAGCTACTGCAAGTATGAGAGCGATAGAGGCTCTGTTGTAGCATCACATTAATGATGTGATCTACGGGATTAAGGGAATGTGATCTTGTTTTTGTCCTTTGTGGTTATGCTACTATTAAGGTGTAATGCACTCCTATAATTGTTTCATTTAATGCACTCTGAAGTGAACTTCCAGTTGTAAATTCTATACAGATCCCTGTTTAGAGTGTTACTGTAGTTTTTATTCAATTTGCTAGTTTGCACCTATCGAGGATTAATTCTATCCTCTAAAATCCTAAAAACCTCAGCATTTGATTCTTCAGTCAACTTTTCGGAGGAATAACTTTTTTGAAGGTTAAATAAAAACTTCTACAACATGCCAATCTCCTATTGTGAACCTGCTCCACATATAAAACTGACAATATCTGAGCCGATATTAAAGGGAGGATATCATTTGTGCGAAAGCACAGTAATTTATGGTTCCTAAGGCTCTGGAATTAATTTTCTTGATGAAACCTTTGGGAGTGGATGTCTTTGGGAGTAAATGATGAGATTTTAAAAGTATTACTCTCTGTCCTGAGAGTGTTGACCATCAATAACTGCCTGGCAGGTCATGATGTCCACTCTGTCCCTCTCACTCCCTGTGACAGTGTGACACTCTTCCACACGCATTGCTGCACTCACTCAATAGCATGCGCCTCACTCGGCTTGTGACTTATGGGTCTCAAGAAAGCTTGCCTACTAGCTAACATTTATAAATTTACTTTTATATAAATATTAGCACTGATACAGGAATCTGCATGTATAATGCAGTAATAAATCATGATTGTAGCACATATTACTTACAAACTCTCAGCATTTTCTGCTGCCTCAAACTGCAGCAAGCGTGTGTTCTGGTTATGTCTGATGAATGGTAGTAGCACAATGCAAATTAGTCATTAGTGCTGATTGAAAGCACTGCTGACTGGTTCTGGATTGTGAATGCACGAATATGTGCTGACTTGGAGAACTGGTGTATACAAAATATGATATAAGCAATTGAATTATACTGAAATAAATATAAGGGCTGAAATGTAAATTTTGCAAGAACTGTATAGTTGCAATGATATATAAAGCTTGAATAATCAAGAGAAATGCGATCATTAGATCAGATACCATTATTATTTTAGATAATTTCTAACATTTCACCACTCTGCCCATGTCACACACCACATGCTACCATACTGAACAATATCTATATCAGATTAGTAACCTTCATCACCATGTACTACTATTTTAAGATTTAGCAAATGTGGTTTGATGTGTAGGCAATGAGTGCAGCCATTGAGCAAAATGTCCAGTAGATTCATAAAATCACATAAAATGACTTTAAGATGTAATAAATCACACTGCATGTTCGAAAAGAGCTTTTTTGCATTGACACCATTTTGCATTTTTGTTACTCTTATGAGAAAATTATTTAAAATCAAGAAATGTAGAGAGAATTTTGTTACAGGTGTTCCCCAAAAATTGTTGACATAAAAAGCTTGGGAGGACCAAAACATAAAAAGGGGCCCAACCTCCTTGGGCAGCCTAGGCGTTACACATTACACATGGTAGAAACAGTCCATGAATACTCATGCAAAACCCTACATAAAGCAAGGGGTGGAAATGGCATTACTGTACAATATGTCTATTAAATAAAGGTGAACTAAAATCGATAACAACTGTTGTTAATCTGTTTCAGACATTTAGCTGACCATAAACAGAGACTTCTTGGTCAAAACATTGTGGACACTCAAACTAGTAGAAAGGAGAATTGGTTATTTCAGTAATATTCTTTATTAACAGGTGCATAAAATTACAGAACAAATAAATATTGCATTGCACTGAAGAGCTCAAAGACTTTGGGACTGGCCCAGGATGTTCCAACAAGTCAATTTGTCAGAGACACTTCGGTCAACTATAATGTCTATAATGTGTAACGCAACTGCCAGCTATGTCAGCTAGAGTGGTGTAAAGAATAATGTCATTGGACTAGTCATTGGAATAGTTCACCACCTACCATTCTGACAGACTAATTTGTTTGGATCGTTCCAGGAGAATGCTAAGTTGGCAAACCTAGTGGCAACTGTGACCTTTGGAGGAGGAGGCTGCTGTGAGACAGTTTTTCAAAGTTCTCTGCACTTCCACACCTTTGAGACGCACTGGAAGGGTAACTGTGAGTCAAGCCTTACTGCATCAGTGCTTGACTACTGCTCCTATGCCAGAATGGCTGAATGTAGCAGAAAACCTGAACACATCTGTATTACTAATTAGTAAACTGACCTTAAAATAATTATAACCAGTAGTCCAGTTACAGTGAGTGATATTAAATACAAGCACAAAAAACAAGCTTTTCAAATAGAAAACACTGGTAAAACAAACAAGCAGCACCAAAGTGTAATTGCAGTCTCTGATGAAACTACACATGATCTGTAAAATGCTGGTAGGAAATGAAACGTAAGATATCAATTAGCTCCTGTTCAATACATTTTAATTAATGCCACGTCAGGAAAAGTACAGCAATAATAAAGACATGAAGTGTAAATGAATTCTCTAATTGAAGTACACTTTCCCTTCAAAAGAATAAATATTTCGATTTATTTTCCGCTCAATTTAAAAGGTCAACATGAGTCATTCAAAATGGGTGCGGGTTGTGTTTACTTGGGTTAATGTAGCCCATTTTTTGACTGTGTTTTTGGAACCCAAGAGAGATCAGACTGCCATACAGAGCTCATCCAAACACCAACATTAACATTGAATTACAGGCTGTCAAACACAATGGCGGATATCCATTACCCCAAACCAGGGAGAAAGTGCATGTGCAGCAATCTTCAGAGAGATCAGTCACATTATGGTTTGATGTTATTATGACAGCCTGAGGGAAGGCAAACTTGTACACTGACAATATTATTGACAGAAACAAAATGAACACTCACTCTCTGGCTTGTCACCTGCCATAAAGCCGTCATGAGAGTGGAGAAAAAAAGTAAATATCCATCAAAAATCAGAACAAGCCCTCTAGTTAGACCAGTGTCTCTACATCTACATGATGGACTTGCTGTCTCATCTAAAACAACTGAAAGTATTTCTGAGTAGGATCAGTGAGCCATCAATAAGGGTTGCCCTATCTTTTTCAGGTCGTTGGTTGTGACTGTGCTGTAGATTTGGAAGGACATAAGTGCAGCAATGTTGGGCAGATAACCTGCAGGCCTGGGTACATCTTAATCCTGTCCACCTCTACCTCTCATCCATTATTAATATGGTAAAAAAAGGTGAGCCAGAGACAAGCTGGGTAGGTTTTTTTTTAGCAGTGTAGAGGTCACAGCTGTCCCTGAAAACTGAATATGCTTTGGTCAGTAACCTTTTCACATGATTCTTTCTTCTGAATCTAAACAAATCTTCATATGACAGCCTGTAGAAGTGTACAAGCAGACAGTGATGTGAATCAAGTGTCTGTGTCCTACAGTGTGCCTGTGAAGCACTGAGAGGCATGCAGCAGTTGGGAAAGCAGGTTGAGCAGGTGTAGACGATGCAGCAGTAATGCCACTTGTCACAGTCATTTCTAGAGACTGAACTAACAAGCAACGTACCCAGAGGAGCCACTGCCATGTTCTCACACCCAGTACACTAACACAGCTCCAGTCATCAGTATATACACATCTGCCTAACATCAGTGTGAGTCTATTACTGTAAGTTATATAAACATCTGTGACTACTGTGACTATTATTATTATTATTATTTGTCTAGTGGAGATTGATAATAAACAAGCATAAGATAAAAGTCAGAAGTACAGTCAGTATACATAAAGATTCCTAACTTCTTGTCATGCTCTGAGACCAGAATTCTCAAATGTTGTTTTTTTTCTTCGTATTTTTAACATTAGTCTGAGTGATAAACTGATTCTGATCTATACTACAATACCTACCTACTTACCTACCTATCTACCGAAAACAGAGAAATAGGGAAGTAAGAAAATGAATGAGCAAAGGGTGAAGGAAGAATGAAAGGGGGAAACAGAAAGATTGGAAATTAAGATAAATTAAAGGATGAAGAAATTCAGTTTAGATGGTAATTTAGAGAGTTAGAAACCAGAAACGGTAAAATGGTTAAAAATGCTAGCATTTTTCCTGTCTCTTCTACATAGTTGTGCTCGTCACTCCGCTTGTTTGCTTGTCACATTATATTCTTTATTACATGGTGTCTGCGGGTAGTCGTAGTTAAACAGTGTATATGGGAGATCCTTTTTTTTTTTTAGTCTTTCCAAGTATGTCTCTAAATGTTACATGTCACAGATGAATAAATTATATAAATCTGGGTTCAATTTATCCCTAGAATGCTCTGTGGAACCTCTAGTGGTCAGTGAACACTACATTTAATATCGTCCATATAGAACCTGAAGCAGTAAATGACATAAAATGTTTTTTTTGAACTAGAAAGACAAGCAACATAAGTACCAAGTACCAAAATTCAGTTTAACTGGCATTTATTTTTTTTTGCATGAAAAAAAAATCTAATCAAGAACCTCAACTCAGCAGGGAATAAAATTTCTAGTCATCTGTTTCTTTGCATCAAGTTAATTCCTTTTCATTTTGAGGTATTTTTATTCATGTTCGATCTGACCACATCTTAAAACTGACAAAAATAGAAGTTAATGCAGCCATTTCAACTTTACATTCAATGAAGGACAATTAAATCTCAGACATGGGACATCCAAACAAAAACAGCCAGACATAAAAACAATCTCAGAGATAAAAGGCATTTCACAATGATTAACTTATAATGAGAAAAGGATAAAGGAAAAAAATGCAGTCCATAATATGCAGTACAACATTTATTGATCTACTCTTGTACAAAAGATGAAGACAATTAAGTGCATACTCATTACAAAAAAGTTTTAGTCTCATCTAAAAAAACAATACCTTTAATCTTCCTGACGCCTAAGGATTGATACAGATGGACAAAATCATGAAAACAAGTTATAAAATAATGAAACAAAGGTAAAAAGGAAGCTGAACAGGATATGTAAATTCACTTATAAATCAAGTGTTTTTTAATAGCATTCTAATTTAGGTGACAGCCCTCAAAGCAAGTTGATAGCATGTGGCATGTCAATATGGTATTCTTTCTCCCACTCCCCCAAACAGATCCTTAATCATGTTAAAAGAGGGAGGGAGAAAGAGACGGAAAGGAAGGGAAAGACATAACACAAGGAAAAAGGAGTTAAAACATGAAGCAGGAGGATGATTGTGCTTGGCTGTAAATGCAGAAGAGAGAGGGATAGAGGGGTAGGGGGAGTTTGCAGTTGGCTGCTTTAGTCTGAAATGTTCAAGCATGACTGACCCATTTCATCAGGTCTGTCAAAGCCTTGCACTGATACATGTTGACAACATTTAATCTTAAAAATTGAAAGAAATGAATTAATATGCAAATTCCATCAGCTTTGTAATAAAAATGTCCTTGACAAAACAGAGAACAGCACCCCAGAGGAGTGGTGTGAATTATCCCAGCTCTGCTGTTCCTGAAGTCGGTCTGAGGTACACAAATCCTCCAGGAAATCAGCGCACATCTGACTTGGAAATAATTATGATGGAGGAACAAAACACTAGCAGGTTGAATAAATGGAATGACATGGGAAAAGCCTGGTCTGCTTTGTTATTCACTTTGAATTAATAGGATTAGTTGAGATCCATATACACCTAAAATCAACACCACCCTATCAAAAAGCAGGAAGGGTAGGGGGGAGAAGGAACACGTGTGCACGTGGGTATTGCCCGAATGTTATTACGAAGGAAAGCGTAGTAAGATACTACAGGGAAAAGCAGAGAGGTTTTCTTATTCTCCACAAGACGCTCCAATTCTTCAGGGAACAAATCTTACAAGACAAAGATTACCCATACAAAGAGAGCAGGTGGCTACAAGCAGGTCTTGCATGGAATTAGCAAAACTATGGGCCTAATTATCTGTGGAAAGAGTGCAGGGAGGAGAGAAACTTCCCTGTTTGAAGGACAAATGATTAATTAAAAGGTAGACTGCACCTCTGTTTTGATCTTTGGACAAATGGGGCACTCGGAGGTCCCAATAGAATACTACCTTAACCCAACAAGGTAATAACGGTCACACAGAATATATGATGACTTGTAGCTAATGGCGGATCCAGTTAAAGGAGCAAGTGCACCAAAGTATATGTATATATTTAATGTAGCAATCTAAACTGAATTAGCAACTAAATATACATTTTAAAAGTACAATGATACATGGTATACTCTATATGAATGTTAGTATATATAGTAAATTATTACTATTATTATACATCATATAATAATTATGTATATAAATAATAAATATGCATTTTATTGCATGAAATAAATTTTAATCACCTACCAACCAGCAAGACATCTGGCTCTCACAGACCTGTTAGTTTTTCTTTAAGAAGCCCACCTATTCTGCCCTCATTACATGTATTAAATGTACCTGTTTGAACTTGTTACCTCTATGAAATACACCTACCCACACACTCAATCAATCATACTTCAACCTCTCAAACTTGTCCAAGAACAAAGAGCTATATAAGGACACCAGGGACAAAATTGTAGACCTGCACAAGGCAGGGAAGGGCTACAAGAAATTGTGCAAGCAGCTTTGTGAACAAGGCAATTAACTCACAAATGCTATTATTTGAAGACTGTATGAATTGTAAGCCACTCTGGAGAAGGGTGTCTGCTAAATGACATAAATGTAAGTGCCTTAGCATGAAGGATGAAGCATGGGGGGTGGGGAAATATCATATTTGGGCGTGCTTTTCTGCAAAGGGGACAGGGCGGTTGCACTATTGAAGAGAGGAAGATTTGGGTCATGTATCACAAATTTTTGGCCAACAACCTCCTTCCATCGGTAGGTGCATTGAATGGGTCATGGCTGGGTCTTCCAGCATAACAATGTCCCGAAACACACAGCCAGGGAAACTAAGCAGTGGCTCGGTAAGAAGCATTTCAAGGTTCTGAGGGGCCTAACCAGTATCCAGACCTGAACCCAATATAAAATCCTTGGAGGGAGCTGAAACTCAATGTTGCCCTGAAACTTGGAAGATCTAGAGAAGATCTGTATGGAGGAGTGAGCCAATGTTTCTGTACCAAATATTACGTTCTGTCTGCAAAATAATATGCAATATGCAAATATAAAATGCAAATTAATTATTTTAAAATCTTTTAAATCTAAAATTTTTGCTTTTGAAGACCCAGGGAATGAGTCCCTGCCAATCCCCTCTTCCTCAGACATAGCCAGGCATGTCTAAATTTAATGTCCAACTAAGCCAGAAGAGACCACTGGGCTTCAAACAAGGGTTAGTGTAATGTTTTTTTTTTACTTTTGTGTGAAATGTTGTTCATACAAAAGTGCAATTTATTATCATACAAAACAAAATAAATACACAAATAACCATTACAATGAAATTAGAAGTGACAAGATTACTACATAGTGTACTTTAAACATACGTAAAGCACATACATTAGACTAAAGTTAGGCAAAATCATTAACACGGTATTTATATTTATTTTATAATAAATTATGTCTCATTTACAATTTATTGAATAATGTATTGAAAAAAAGACAAACATAATTATTGCTTGATTAATGATTATGGCTAACACAACTTAACATTTGCCAGTGCTGATCACTACCACCATGACTCCATACATTACGTATTGCTGGGAGAGCAGGAAAGTACTGTGTATTCTGCATATTGCCAAATTGTGAAATTCAGTGTATAGTTACTCCTGAATGTGTGTCTATGTATATTATCATATTTCCATAGTAAAAGTGAAATTCTGGACATCGTAAATCAGTGCGTACCCTGTATACTATATAAAATTACTCTTTATTTTTCATGTAATTCTAAATGAAAATACAGACTATGTACACAACATAATACAGTCCAATCCCGTTAATCGGACCACAACGGGCCGCGATCGTTTAGGTCCAAATAACTGGCTGGTTCGATTAAACAAACATGCCCTATGTTACAAGACGAGACGTGCTATGTAACATATTAAATGTTTATTAAACCTTTATTTTGTGATATACGCATAGAGTGAACGTACAAACAAGAACTACTGCTGCTTACCAACTTTGTTCATTGAAAAATACATTTGCAAACAAGTTTTTTCGAAACGATCTTCAACACAGTGTATAGATACTCAGCATCCGAAGCATAATACTGTAACAAACAAGTTCTTACTAAATTCCAGTCAACGTTTGAAGAACTTATCCAGTGTGATCTGACGTGTTCTCTTGACGGACTGCATTTGAACAAAATCAAGAAAGTGGTGGGCGTGGTCACTTCCCGATGGTTTTGCTCTTGTCAACATAACTTTTCGGATTTCCTGACCTTTGATAAAAGTAAATTATCCCAGGGATCCGGTCCAAATAAGTGAATAAAATTACACGTATATAATAGGATTTGTTTCGGTACTTTATGATTCGGTCCAAATAAGCGGCTGGTCCCATTAACCGGATTCGACTGTATTTAAAAAAAAAAACAAAAAAAAAACAGCTATGCATGGCTTGATACTAACCTAACAAGTAACAAGAACAGTGCTTAATTGTGTAATTCATGCTATACTGCGCTCTATGCAGCTGACATTTTTTGTGGAATCAATTGCATTACTTGTACAGAAAGCAATTAAACCCCCCTGCAAACAGACTAATTTGTTCTACATTGTACACACAAGTATCCACACAAGTATCCACACTGAACATTGTGCTGTGAATACACAATAGTGGTTTTTAAAATATGACTATTTTAATGTACGGGTTCGTTATTAATCGTTCATGTCTAAATACTGCATACGTCCATGTTTCCCAAATTTATATTTACATAGACATCACTGATTATGAGTCATAATAACTGACAAAATTGTTACAGACAAACTCAGAACTATGCATATCCATTCATTTATTGGGGATTCTACATTCGTTTTCCAGCAAACAGCCTCTTGGCCATTGTTTGGCCTGCCTGTGCAAACCTAACTTCCTTTCTCATACAGTTTCTCTTCCTCTGCTTCCTCGCAGCCATCCCTGAAAGATCACAGCAGACTGTAAAATAATGAAAAATGTGCAATCCTGGTGGGGCACTGCTCGTGCACATACACCTCTGCAGAGGCATTCATCACTCGGCAGGTATTGTCAGTGAAAGTTTAATTGCATAAACACTCAGTAACTGTCCTGTCATATTTCTTGTCAGCTTGGATTCTCTCTCCGGGCTCACTATCGCACAAAACTATAATTGAATTGCTACCGAATCGCACTGGAGCCAAGGGGAGGAGAGCTTTATGAATAGAATTTGTTTCCTATCAGCAGGTCTGACAAATTGTGTCACGAGGAAAAGCGGGCCAGATAATTTCCCCGTTTATTGGACGAAGACCTGTTCACTGTTAGTCCTTATCTCTACTGTGTTATAAGACCCAGTTAAACAAAAGTGTATATATATGAATTTGGCAACAAAAGCAATTGGCTTATGCGGGGTGGGCTGTTTAAATACTGCACAAAGCCGCAAATAAGTCCATTATCTCCAGAGTCCACTGATCTGAGAGATGAGGGGAGAGAGAGGGAGAGAGAGGGATGGAGAGGGAGGAGGTGAGAGAGATAGTCGCACAAGGGAAGCAGCATATTGCAGAAACACTCTGAATAAGCTCTTCAGAAATATGGTGACCCAGACTGCTCAACGAATACGAATGAATCATAATGCAGCTTGTCAAAGCCTGAAGCGGTACTCAAAACATCCAAATGCTTCATTTAGTGATACACCTGCAGTGGTGTGCTGCTTTAGATAGAGAGGACACAATTACAACAATTTCGTGCCCTAAAAAGGGATTAGCAGTGCCACTGTTTTTACACAAACAGGCATCTTACACACGCCACCACTCAGTCATTGACGCAGAAATAAACACTGTTTAACCCAACAAAAATCTCTGCCAAAAAATAAATCAGGCCTTCAGAACAATATTTAAGTCCCAAACCAGAGAAACAACCATGATGATGATATATTACTGCCAATAAAAAGCCCAATATAATAATTTCCTCACACATTAGGAGAGTTTCTCTGGGGTTTATTAAAAATACCACACCATGTCTCCTGAGCTTGGACATAGGGGTTTCCTGTGTGAACCAGCCATCCAGCTTTACTCAAACACTTTCCCACCACATGACGTGGGTTTTTACTGCATGGGAATCTGGGCCTGATGCATAATATCTACTCAACTTCCCCCAACAGAAAGCCCTTTCTGACAAGCTGATCAACTAAATAAGCTTAAATAAAACTAGCTTCTAATAGGCTAGAGACTGCTTGATCCCACCTTTGTCTTCCGAAGCTCTAAAGCCTTCCTACTCTAGTGATCTTGTATTTCCCCATGACAGCATTTTCAATCTTTTTAGGCCAGCTAAGCTGTCATTAGTTTCTCTGTTCTCTTGGTGTATTGCGTAATATGCGTTTTTGTATGGATTCATACTGGGGTGCATTAGACGTGAGACTGACAGGTAAAACTTTGAGATGTTAAAGAACCTTGATAACATAAAAGTAAATACTGGTGCAGTGTTATGGCATGATATCAAGGAAACTTTGATAAAACTTATCATGATATCCTTAATATCATTCAATAACATTTGGTACAACAAGCTGCACTCTGTCCCAAAACATTCTGTTATATGGAAGTGAGGGGTTATCTACCTTCCAGCCCCAGGTGTATATGGGTTTTCGCTGTAAGTTGATGTTTTCCATCTGTGTTCTGGCTTTTGCATACTTTAAATATATATATATATATATATAGAACAAATATATTACATACTGCTCACAACATGAGGGGATCTGGAATGGTCCCAATGCCCATTGGTGACCAAACATTTGCATAAGACTGTATAATAAAATTTTGATCGTGGCTTTACATTGCGATTTCTAATTTGTGCCTCTCCTGATGTGTAATCTACACATTTTAAGACTGAAGTGCTGGTATCTGGCCTTTTTTATAAAGAGGAAATTAATTATTTTTCTACTCAGATATGGCAACAATAAATGTAGCACAGGTTGAAAGAATACCTGATAACAGTAACATAGGTCTGACTGTGTTGAGTTTGCATGCTCTCTCCATCTTTGTGTGAGTTACCACCCATAATCCAAATATAATTAGTCGACTGATATACCCCTGTCTCCTGCCACCCAAAATAGGATTAAGTGGGTGTAAAAATGATACAAATGAATCATGTACAGTACAGTAACCAATACCCATGAGCACCTACTAGTGAAATGTATAGTAACAAACATATTACTATGCAATTGAACTAACATGTCGTTCTTTAGTCAATCTGAGTGAAATAAATAGGTCATCCCAATCACAGTTTGTGTGAATAGCTGCAGTCTTGGAGAGGAGAATGTCAATGTCAGATGCATTATGAGCACTCAGGACATGTCCCATTGTGAACTTATATTCATCCAGACATTTTTTAGCTCTGTTTACTATTTCTTGCATATAACTTTCAATATTATAACCTCATAGATGTAAACATTTTTCCCTTCAGTGACGCCAATCAGGATTGATTTCATTAAATCAGTTTAAGCTTTTAGAAGATCCTTAATTTAAAGCTAAACCTGGAGCTTGGGATAAATGATAGCATCACTTGATTAAAACCATTTGTCTTAGCAAGGCTGGGCAGGCTTTATTTATGGTGGCTAAGCTGATCAACACCTGCAGCTTCCTGGCCTGACAGAGAATCTCTCCAGTGAAGCGAAAGGTACTTTCATAATTACTAAGTAACTTATGACCATGTGCAAAATTTAACAAGCATCATGACTCCTCCTTTAGCTGGAGTGATAAGGGAACTAAATTATTAAAGAAGCTGAAGAGTTCATGAGTGATAAATCACAAACACCTGCTTAGGCAATGACTATAATTCCTCTATGGTGAATGTGAAAAACCAGTGTGTTTCTGTCAGTGCCTACAATATTATAGATAAATCATGGGTTACTCTATGCTTAACTACACTGTGACTATATACTACAGCCTTCATTTAATTCATATATGTAGATTTGCCAACCATACATATTTAACAAAACATAGTCAAATGTCTGCTCTAGCCGGGATATCAACCAACAGGTTTGGGTTTGAGGAAAGTGTTGTTTCTGCCTCAACTTCAGGGAAGAAGGCTGAAGTGGCCTCAATGCAATGCTTCAGCAGTTGCTTGTTCCCAGCTCATCTCTGCTTGGAGAATAGGAAAAATCCCATTCGCCATCTGCCAATGGAAAATGCCAGTGGAGAGGAATCAAATCCCCAAATCCATGCAGGAGTCATTCCTTATGTAATAAATTATATCAGAAAAGAAATGTATACATTTTTCAGAGGACAGCCTTGCCATTGCAGAGTTCCATTAGCATTTCCATTGGGGGTGGGGGGAGACAGATGCTTGGCTGTCTTAGCAGGTGGGGGCTATTGTCAAAATATGGGCAATTCCAAAAGATACTGATGTTTATTTAATTGAACATATTCCTTGCCTGAAAGAAAAGCAGATGGACCAAAGGATCGGATTTGCATTCTTAATCAAAAGGAGACGTGTGCAAGAATAAAAGGGATCCATTGATGTTTGATATAAACAAATGGAGAGCACTGGAAATGTACAGCAGCATTTACAAAACTCAGCATCTTCTATAGACATCTTCTATAGGTGGTTACAAACATGGGCATACACACATTCTCATCCTATTGAGAGCACACTGGGGTCTGCTTGAGTGTGTGATGGATTGAAGAAATGTCAGATGAGTTGGAACGTGACCCCATTGGCTGGGTCAGCCTGAGTAAAATCAATATGTTTGAGCTGCAGACCTCTGCGGCTTCAGATTTCAATTAAAGCTCCGGCAACAGATTGGGTCATGTGATCATCTCTGACCACTCCGTTCTACCCATACAATAGACTCCTTTGTGTACTGTATGACTCTACAGTGTGAGTATTAATACAAAACGAACTTTCCCATTGCTAATACAAACTTAAACAGCAAAAGTCTCTTTGCTGCTGCTGTTTTTTAAAGGGATGTGTGTGCCCATGATAATCAGGCCCTGCTGACAGGTGGATCAGATTAATGCCTGCTCTCTGTGGGCACTAATCCCATTATTTGTATTCTATGAGAGTACAAATGGCTCCTTTGACCCCTGACCACACTTCTCAAGGACTCTCCACCATACGAGGTTAACACCTTCACTGTGGAGTGTGTAAGGGAGGAATCACCAGGGAGAACCAGTGCAGACAGCCCACTCTTCCAGCCGAAGTCAGCCCTGAGAGCCCAGACTGAGGGCACTGACCTTTTTGCTGCTGTCTGAGTGGGACACATTGAGTGGTAAAACTCACAATCTCACCCAATTCACAGTCTCCTTTCATTTTTCTCCATACACAAGCACACAGCTATGCCTCCAAGTACACAGCCTAACTTCCATCTAACTGTGAAGCTTATTACGTTTGTGCAAGGTACTGTGAAGTCTAGCAGGCGTATTTTCAGTCTAATTATATCTCCATTCAATACGTTTCAAAAATGGTTTGGATAGTTCGTTTACACTGTTCCCACATATTCAGATGATAAACTTACCTTCTTTCAAGATAACCACATCATTTTGGTCATTGTAATTAGTTGTTTGGATGTTGGTATTGGATATAAAGTACCCCATATATTATAGCATAAAATAAGCGTTGGGATATCCCCTGTGGCTACAAAACACAAAGCACTGGATCAGAAGCTTTACTTTGCATTAAATTGTCTGCATTCAAAATACAGATGCAAAATAATGGGCTGCAAATGTAAAACAAAAAAAGGATCCAAATAATTATATTGGTCACCATCATTACAATAAGGGCAGGGGCAAAAGGGAATCTCTAGATATTGTATGTCAAAGATACTGTTAGCTTTTATGTTTGGTTTTATTTAGTATTTATTTTACTTAATTACGGTATGCCATAAAATTAGTTATAAATGCCTACCAGTAAACCTACAAAAAGACTACTTCTTTAACTTTCATGCATATCTTCAAATTTGGGTCTTAAAAATGATACACAAACACAAAGAATCGTTTGGAGCTACACAATATAGATGTGGCATCTCTAAAAAAAAGGCCCAAAATGGCAAACATGAAATTACAGTGTCACCTTCCTCACAATAGCACTCTGACTATTATAGAACCACAGGCAGTTGACACTTTTGTGTATGAGATGCAGGTGTGTGGGTGTGTATGAGAGTACCTTTATGTGTTGGCAATGTGGGTATTACTCTGGTTTGACAGGGCCAGATATGGGGACCTGGTGGAAAAGAGCTCTATTTGCATTTCAAACGTTGCTCTCAGCAGTAGACACCTGTTTGAAGCTAGAAAAGGATGCACACAAATCAGAGGTCTGAGCCTGAGGGAGAGGTCGGATCACCTGGCACAAAAGCTAATTCTGCTACAAAGAGTATGGATCCTGGGTAAATTTCCATCAGTGAGAAGAGCCCTAGACACACTTTACCACCCTTTATCTCAACACTGCTGACCTCCAGACACACATCTAGAGCACATCATCTCAACACTGCTCACCTGCAGAGATACAGCTACAGCTCTTCATTTCAACACTGCTGACCTTCAAACACACTTCTATAGTTCTTCATTTCAAAGCTGCTCACCTCCAGACACAAAAATACAAAGTTTAATCTAAACACTGCAGACCTCTGTAAGAAATCCTTCCAGATTTCTAATTCAAAATTAGAGTAATTCTTGTACATCATTCCTTCATTCATTTTCATTCTTGCTTAATCATATTCAGGGTTGCAGAAAGCTAAGGCTCACTGATCAACACCGGCCTTAGTCAGCCTTAGTCGCCAATCCATCACACGGACACTTTTAAAGATGTCAAAAGACCTGATGTATGCCTTTGGGATGTGAAAGGTGTGTGGACCCTGTGGAAACCAGAGTAGCCAGAGGAAACTGAACACTGGGAGAACATGCAAGTTTCACACTGACAGAGTTAGGGTCAGGCATTAAGCCTTGGAACCACGAAACCATCGAAGTGTGAGGCAAAAGTGTTAACCAGTGCACCATCATGTTACCCTCGCTAAACTTGAAGAAAACACATCCATCATTTCTAAATTGGTCTGGGAAACAGATTGAGCCTCAGCCAGATACACTGCACATTCCAATCAATATGTTACTCCTTGGTGACCCATCAGCACGTCAATGACGGAGAATAATATTAGGCTTACATAAAGGCAGCGAATACCCACCTCTAAACTGATCACTGTTCTACAGTATATCAAATTAAGGTGACATGAAATTATCTCTGATGACTAAATTATCATGTCTGGATTTAAACGGATTCAAATGTCATATAAATAATTAAACTATATATGCTGATTCAAATCAAACACATAAGCATGGAAAACCACCAGAATCTCTTGATATACTGGCCAATCGAGGATGTTCCTGCTAATGACAAAAAAAAACTGCCCACTTATTAAATCTCTTCACCAGCTACATCCCAGAACACAAAGCCATGTTCACTGCATTTGTAATTCCAGGTAGGACATTTGTAAGTGCCACTGAGCATTGCTTGTTTATTTAGCACAATACAATTAATGCCACTGTGCAGTTTTTACGGCTATGTGTTTTAGTCCCTGTGTGTCTGCATGTTGCATGTGTGTGGACAATTTGTGCCACCTTATTAAAAAAAACAAAAAAAAAAACATACATACATACATATACATATGTAAATATATTTCCTGATTGGACATGATGTCACAGGCTGTTGCTTGCATTCCACAACCGCTGTTATTGTAAATAAAGCTGGCAGCATTCTCTCGTATTAATGCATGTACACACACAAACAGCATTGCCTTTCATCCTCATCAAAGGACTCTTGTTGTCTAACATTGGGATTACTGTCTTCAAAAAATGTTATATGTAATATTTACAGCTTTATTAGGAACATGACGTGCCCTAGAGAGGGAGTCCTGCTGTCTTTGCAGTGCCAGACGTATAAACAAGACTGTGATAACACAATTTACCTTGCAGGTACAACAGAAGGAAAGGTGACATTGCAGAGGGAGGTGTGACATCACAGGCTGAGCGGAAGGGAGAAGGAAACTAAATGCATGGGCCAAAAAACCAGAGCATGAAGGTGAAAAAGCTGCTTATGTTTCACGTACACCAAAGACATACAGAAAGAAGACATGCAGAAAGACAGACGGACAGACACGCCTGCACAGGTACACACTCAAACTTCTAATAAAACGTCTGATTGTGGGAACGTCAATTGATTATACACATATAACATTTAACTTTACCTAAACCAAATCTTTCAACTTTTCTGGTTTTACAAAAGAAGCAGTTGCAGTTGTTGTTAACAACTCACTGTCCTTGTGGCAACCAGCAAAATATCCCTATAAGAGGTCAAAAATGTCAGATTTTGCTATCCTTGTGAGGACATTTGGTCCTCACAATTCTTGCTGACTGCCCCCGTCCCCCCCAACTCCCCCCATGCACACACACAGACACGCTAAACCCACATATCTGCCACTGAGAAATATCTGCTGCCAAAAAAACAGAGAAAAGGACAAAGCCACAAATGTGGAACTTCAATTAATTTAAAGCCCCAATCAGCAAAGAATAAATCCTTGGCATATCTAATTACTGAGGCTCTCGGAAGACCCGGGCCGTACAGCCAATCTCCCTCCTGTTTGAACAGCTTGATGAACTAAGGGACTGATGGATATCAAGTCATTTTGTTTAATTTATAAATGGATTTTCCCCTAATACTTAAATTATCATCAGTACAACACAATGAAAATGGGAACATTTGGAAGGCAAAGTCTATAACCACCCTGAAAGGAATTCTAATGAGGAATGTCACCCCTTTTCATTTCTTCTATACAATTCCTATAATTAAATTCCGGGGCAGCGTGTTACAGTGCAGCTACACACTTCCCAACAGAGAGAATTTGGGTCAGAGTTGAAGACACTCATCAGGCATATCATGTAACACACACACTCACACACTCACACACTCACACACACTCACTCTCACACACTCACTCACTCTCACACACTCACTCACTCTCACACACTCACTCACTCTCACTCACACACTCATACATTCACCCCTTTATACATTCACCCACTCATACACTCACACACTCCACACACTCATACATTCACACCCTCATATACTCACACACTCATACATTCATACCCTCATACGCTCATACATTCACACACTGACACCAATACACTTACACACACACTAATACACTTTTTTACTCGCTCACTCACTCACACACTAATACACTCACACATTCACCCACTCACACACTCAAACACACACACACACACACACACACACACACACATACACACACACTCATACATTCACCCACTCATACATTCACCCACTCATACACTCACACACTCCACACACTCATTCATTCACACACTCATATACTCATACATTCACACATTCAAACTCATACATACACAGTCTCACACTCACACCAATACACTTACACACATACACACACACACTTTTTCACTCGCTCACTCACTCACACACTCATACATTCACACGCATACACTCACACACTAATACACTCTTACACTCTTATACACTCACATACCAATAGAATCACACATTCATACTCTCACACACTCACACATGCATACACTCACACACTAATAAACTCTTACACTCACACATACACACACACACACACACACACACACACACACACACACACACACACACACACACACACACACACACACA
>JAUZST010000830.1:118791-143488 GCA_034779995.1 Parotocinclus haroldoi
GAGAGAGAGAGAGAGAGAGAGAGAGAGAGAGAGAGAGAGAGAGAGAGAGCGCGAGCAACCGAGAAGTGGAGAAAGCAGGACCGGGACACGCCGACATCTGGCTCCACATCATGAAAGCGACGCGGAACATTTAAGAAAGCAAGAAGAAGCGATATTTCTGTGAGTGCACTTTGTGGAGAGCGGAAAAAGAAAGGTGCAAAGTTGTTGGATTTTGTGTATGTATGTATGTATGTATGTGTTTGTTGGTCGTCCTCCGCGCAGTGCCGTTGTCGAGGTGCTCTGGCGTTAAAGTCCCCCCCCACACACACATATACACATACACACTAAGCAGCTGTATCAGTTTACACAACTGAAACTGTTCTTGTTGGCACACCTTTGTGGAATTTTCTCTAAAGACGTTTTGTTGTCGTGGAGAGCGTGTTGTCAAGTTAAAGCCGGATCTTGTAATAACCTTAGACTCGTAACACGTAAAGCCTGTTTGTTGATATAGCCTTCTTGTATCTGTACAATTATTATTAACGCCTAAATAGAAGCTCCAAGCAGCGCAGACTGGTGAAAGTTTCCACAATTTCCGTAAGGCCGGTTGTTATTGTTGGGCTTTAGCTCTAAGCACATCGAGTAGCTCACCATCGCAGGCTCTGAGCAGAAAAGTTCGCTCCAAAACGTGATTTTTCTCCGGATTGGGAGTAACATATGGCGGAAAGGCGAGCACAGCTGGAGGTAGCGTTTGCACGGCGCTGATGTCAGAGCAGCTGACTCCACAGCTTGCGGGATAATTAGCGCACAGGGCCACCAGTTTACCTCACTCACTCGCTGCTTCTCGCGCACGCAAAGCCAGGGAGCTGAGAAGCGCACCGAGTCCCAAGCGCCAGTGCTGAGGTATGCTCCCAAATTTTCTACTGATTATAGCCGTACTATATCTACTTGTTCCGCGGCCTTCCAGCGTGTACTTTTGATTTGTTCATGTAAGTGGTTCTATGTATCCGCGTTCATGCTATAACAGACTTTGGCGTGGGCTTTTAAAGGAACCGTTCAGATATTCTACACTCTGGTTAGAAACTTAGGGTAGCGCCCGCTGTCTTTTTTAGCTTCTTGTGAACTTTTTATGCGGGGAAGTTAACGGAGCGTGGGCTACCTTTAAATCCTGTCGGATTTACAGACCCCGCGTTGGACCATTAGGGTTGTACCATTAAGACCAGATAACACTTCTCAAAATAACTGTACGCTAAAGTAAAAACGTTAGAAATGTGTTATGTTAGACGTTCGGAGGGCATAGAAATTTCATATGAGAACGTGAATGTAGAGTACTGTTAAAACATGATTTAAGATCCATGCATTATTTTAAGGTGAGAGCACTAATTTAAAATAGATTTGTGATTTGGGAGACAAACTGTACCTATTAAAAATCCTCCTGGAATATGTATTGTTCAAGCCCACCTGTCTGGCCCTGATTTGGAACAAAACTCATTTTAAACTTAGTGTATACCGTGTAACAACTGTTAAACAACTGTGCACGGTTGTCTACTGAACTGAATGGAAGTGAATTTATTTAGAAAAAAACAGTTTTTGTGAAAAAAAAAACCATTGAGGATCCTATCATTTGGGAACGTGAACGTGTAGGATGTTGTCTGATGGACATTCACCCTCTCAGATGGAAGGAGCGCTGTTGCTGAAGGAATAGGAGCGACCGTGTTACTTTAGTTCCTTCTGCTGTATTTGTCTTTACCCTTCTGTTTTATCTATGCAATAATGTGCTTAACGTGTCTTTTTTCTGACAGAACACTTACACAAAACCATTTAGCGGGAAAGGATTGATTCAGCATGGAAATGGTTGTACATACTTTCCTCTGAGAATGTGATAAAACTCTAAAACTTATTTTAGAGCATAGAATTTATAGAGTGTACCTTCATGTATTGTACCATTAATGCCACATATTGTTATTAGCCTTGGTGGACAAAATATACCGGTGTAAAAGTTCCCTTAATGCGTCTGCCTTTAATTGGAAGTGACAGAAATGGGCTTCTATCGGTAAGGTTGTATATTACGTGCCTGTACCTTGAGAAACAAAGATGTAGCTGTAAAAACATGACATTTTGGTCCTCCAGCTGTATATGCGCCACAGACAGGTGAGCGAGTTCACAAAGAGGAGTATTGTTTGTAATAATCCATTATGTGATACAGACACAGAGCATTATCATTCAGAAAGTACTTGAACAGGTCAGCGTTTAAATAAGCTTCAGTATTAAAAAGGTGTCCTCTAAAAGTTGTCATTTACCTTAGTGAAATTGTCACACAAATCGCCTTGTTAAATCTCTAGGTACAAGCTAATGAGTTTGAAAACATGTCATATCCAAATCAGTGTTTTCGGCGAGCTTAGGTTTATCCCTGTTTGTCCCCAGTGGTCTCTAGCCCTCACATGTTGCTAATCCTGTTTTGTTGTAGCTGTTTGTACGCCTCGCCCTGCATTTCTTTAATATCCGGTTTTTCCTGTTCGCTCTGGCAGGTTATGAGAGAAGCATGGAGTTCCCGGACCACAGCCGCCAGTTGCTGCAGTGCCTGAGCCAGCAGCGTCACCAGGGCTTCTTGTGCGACTGCACTGTGCTGGTTGGTGTGGCACGTTTCCGGGCGCACCGGGCTGTGCTGGCCTCGTGCAGCATGTACTTCCACCTGTTCTACCGAGACCAACTAGACCAGCGAGATGTGGTGCGCTTAAACAGTGACATTGTTACCGCACCAGCGTTTGGCCTTCTTCTCGAGTTCATGTACGAAGGAAAGTTGGAGTTCAGCACTCTGCCCGTCGAGGACGTGCTGGCTGCTGCCAGCTACCTGCACATGTATGACATCGTCAAAGTGTGCAAGGGCCGGCTGAAGGAAAAGGAGCTGTGCTCCCTGGATGATAAACTTGTTGACAACATGAGTCTAAGCTGCCTGGACAGGGAGTGTTTTTCTGATGCCGAGGTGCAGCCCAGCAAAATGTCCCTGAGGGGCCAATCGACAGGTGACATGGATGACATCACAGATTGCGATAGGCCAGTGCTGGCGAGGCAGAAGGCGAACGGTCACCTCGGTGGGTCCCCGGACCTTGTAGGTGTCAATTATGTGTCAGCTGAGGCCGAGGCCCATGTGCGAACAGCTGGAAAAATGAATGTGGACGTCAGCGGTGTGTCCCAGAGGTCCCGGCCGAGCGATGACATGGACAGTGCGCTGGACTTATCTTTAAAGGCGCTGTCGAGCAGAGATGTGGGACAGCTGGCCCTCGACAGGCAGCAGCAGGGCACGGAGATGCTCGCTCGAGATGAACACGACGCGCTGTCAGTGAAGGAGGAGGGCGGGGGCACTGGCTTTGGGAATAATGCCCCCATGACAGGGTTCGATGCCCTATTTCGGGGCAAAAATGCCACTCTGCTGCCTCCAGAGGATCACCTGATGATGGAGGACGAAGAGGAGGAGGTGCTGGGCTTGGACGACGAAGTGGACGAGAGGGCGTTAGTGGGACAAAAGGAACGCGGCCACAGCAGAGAGGAGAGCAAGGATCCTCGAAGAAGAGGGGTTGTGAATAGTGAGGATGAGGAAGACGATGAAGAGCTGGCCTCCTCGGACATCAGTGCGCTCCTGCCCCCGACAGGCACCCTGCCGGTGTGTGTGTGCCCACTGTGCAGCAAGGCATTCCCCTCCCCACACGCACTGCAGCCTCACCTGAGCTCTCACTTCCGAGAGAGAGAGGGCGTACGTACCAAGCTCTCGCCCGATGCCTCAGTGCCTACCTGTTCCCAGTGTGGCAAGACCTTCTCGTGCGCGTACACTCTGAAGCGACACGAGCGCACCCACTCGGGCGAAAAGCCCTACACATGTGCCACATGCGGCAAAAGTTTCCAGTACTCTCACAACCTGAGCCGACACGCAGTGGTGCACACACGCGAGAAACCGCACGCCTGCAAGTGGTGCGAACGGCGCTTTACACAGTCAGGGGACCTGTATCGCCACATCCGCAAGTTCCACTGCGCCCTCGTCAAGACCCTTGCTATCGGATAGACGCCGATCCCAGCTACCCCTTTGTACACCCAAAGCTGCTTTAGACCTGCAGATATGAAGTAGTTAAACCCAGATGGGCATCCTTCTCTAAACCCCAAGCCACAGCGGCTTTTGGTGAATATGCACTCGGCTGGATGTAGCTATGACTTTTCCCCCCAGTATTTTGCTGTATTTTTATGGACTTAAGGTCCTATAGGAGCCCCTCCACCCAGTGGGGAGGTGTGAAGTGAAGGTTTAGATGCACTTGGTCAGTTAATGGCAGCGATCTTGTAACACTGCTGATGAATGAGTTTTATCTTGTGTTCCATATGTTATGAAGTGATTTCTTTATACGGACTGGCTAAGGCTAGTAACTGAAATTAATAATTTATACACTAAGTGAAGTTGTATCAAACATAGGTTCCTAAAATAAAACAAATAGAATTTTTCTTTTGAACACGAGACATTTCTCTGTTCTGGTTTAAGTCCTGCTTTTTGAATGGGATATCTTGGTACTTATTTAGTTGTCTTTGAATCTAAAGGTCTGGAGAATCAGGGTAATTTATTCTCTACTGAGTTTCATTTGAATGAAACAAACAATCTGTGTTATGGATGTTGACTTGATTTTTTTGCAGAATGCTAAATAAGTTTGGTTCTACTTTGTCGGCGATTGCAAACATTAAAATGAAGATTTGGTTTCATAGCGATCATCTTTACAGCTTGTGTTTTCCATGTTAAAAGTGAAACCGAAAACGCTAAAAATTCAACAAAAAATGAAGAAACGTGTATTGGAACCGTTTGCCATTTACAAAACTTTATTCTTTCTTTAAACGTTTAATTGAACTGTTTGGGTTTCAGTTCACAGAACAACGATTGGTTGTTCAGTCATAAAGGCAAGAAGCACTAAATAGCCACATACTACTTTTGACTTTTTCCCTGAGAAAACTTGAGTAGAATTATTTATTAGTTCTTTTGTTTCAGAGTGTACTGTCTTAACAATTGACGTATAGGCCGTGTTCTTTATACTGGACAATGAATTGATTGTAAAATCAGTTGCTGTATATGGGTTTATTATTTCACTGTAACTTGTGTAACCATGTTAATCGCTGTCAGGAATTGACTCCAGAATGCTAAGACACACTTGCTTCATGCGTACATAGACTGTAGATACAACACTGATATTCCGTAGGCTGCTATTTCTAACTATATTTATTGTAAATATGCATTTATTTATCTTTTTTGGAGTTTAATAAGTGTCTAGACTTTTGAAATTGAAGTCTTCCCTTCTTTAGCTTGGCTTGGGCCGGCTGAACTGTAACACATTTACAGACATGGCTGATTCTGAAGCACAACATCTCAGAGGTTTACAACTACTGGACACGAGTAAACGTCCTACTATTAAAGATTGCTCTGTTTGTCCCAGGTCTTCCTTTAGAGAGTAAAGCATCATATTCTGTTCGAAACTACTGAGACATAAAGGGTTTACAAACCTTGTATGTTTCTCTCACCAGTAATGTTAATACATAAAGATAAAGGGAGAGAGGCTACTGTAAAATGTGAGGTCGTGGTAAAGGATATACACTGACTGGAATACACTCCCAAACCATTTCATCCTTGTTGCACAGTTGTTGGGCAGCTGTCTAAGATAATCGCTGAATTTATTTAAGTTTGTTTTCAGGAATGGTGTGTGTGTGTGTAAATACTTTATGTAGAAGGAATTGTAACAATTGGAATAGCTGTAGAAAAAAAAAAAGTCTGAATTTCAAAGAATGTCTATTTTTTTTTTCCTTTTAAACGAAGTCAATTCATGTCTGCCTTTTTTTCCCATACACCTGGGCGATCTATTTGATGCAGCTATTACTGACATATTGTAGGTGCTCTACTTGAAATGTGTGCATTTAACTATTGCAAAGGAGATTCATATATGAAAGTAATAATTTACACAGTACGTGCCTTGACTAAAAATGACTGGGCATTATGAATATGCCTGTAACCATGTTCATTGTACACTTCTCCAGTTATTGCCCCCAGATGGCAAACTACTGACATTTTCATTGTGTTTGTCAAGAAATCCTCTAACTAAAATAAGTGTTCTACTATCAAAATATCATGGAACATTAGATTATTAAACTTTTAGTACATTTTAGTACACAGTACATTGGGAGAAGTAATAAAAGCATATTAGATGTACATGAATTCAGTGTCACGCTGAACTATAATATAACCAACAGAAATCAAGCAAGAGTGGTGTCAGTAGTGTACCAGTAATAAGTTGTTCTGACATACTACACGTGCTTCCACAACCTGTTATTTGAAAGCACAAATATGTTTTTTTTTTCTTCCTTCATCGTAAAACATGTCAAAGCCTGTATGTACCCATTAATACTGGAATATTGTCTTCTAACATTCAGACTGTGAAACCGTATAATCAAGAAATATTTATTGTTTTCTTCCTTGTGAAAAGACTCTGACCTACTGCTACTAAACAGACATTTTTAATAGATTTGTAGAAGTGGCATTAGATTTAATATAATTTTTTGACAACATATTTTATAGGAACAGACACGTCAGTGTTAGTATTCTAGTCAACGTAGATGACAATCTGTATGATTAATAAAAGGTGTTGTTTTCCGTTTTTTGGGGGGGGAGGGGGGTGATTTTGAAGGTTTGTTTGTGGTTTTTATTTGGCACTTTTGACGTGTACCCATGTGAGTGTGCTGTGAAAAAGTGACAATCTTGAGCTCTATTTCCATTCTGTATAGATTAAATAGATGATTTTATGTGAAAAACCACTGTGTGTGTATTTCTTGCTGTTTTGGATTATAGGGTTACATTAATTACTGTTGAGGTACTTCTGTTTCTTGTAACCCGTTTAATCATTCCTTCTTAAGAAAGCTCCTTAAGACATTAATGACTATTTTTACATCTGTCGCTCTCACCGTGGTTACCGTACCTTGGGGGAACTGTTCAAGGACCTTTACGTAGTTTTCAAGGATGATCTCTTCTGTTTGTTCATAAATAATGTCAGCTGTTTGAGGGTTAAATTGCTTGTGTATACAGACAAAACAGTGATCATTGTGTAGGTCAATGATGTTTCTTTGTCTATCAACAAATGCACCTACATTGCTGTATAAGAAAGGCATCATACTAATCTATCGGTGCAATTAAACAAAGCATAACTTATGCTTATACCTTATGAGAGTTTGCCTGGTATTTAAAGTGAACCATTTAATATCTTTAAGCACAGTAAGAGAATATGTCATGTGGCATTAAAATATTTCAAAAACATTATAGGGTTTTTGTATCACGTATTCAAGCAGTCACCTTATGTTCGGTTATTTGCTATATATTTCAAATCCTACTGAATGCTTGGCTTTCACTTCATGTCCATCCATGGTTTTTCTAGTGCTTCTTAAAAGCTCATTTACATTTAAGTCATTTAGCAGACGCTCTTATCCAGAGTGTTTACAACTGATACAATCTTACAATCCAAGCAATTGTGGGTTAAAGATCTCGCTCAAGGGCCCAAAAGTGGCACCTTGGCGAAGGTTGGATTTGTACACTGAATTAATGTGCTCAATGTAGTTTAGGTTAAGTAACTGTTGAGAATATTCCTTGACAGTCAAATTCACTGAAATTGTTACGCTGATGATATGATTTGTAATGAAAAACAATGTGTCAAATTAGAGGGAAAAGGAACAATATAAGCATTTTGACTAGCGTTCTCTTTTTCCACTCCCTGTATATATTTATATTTTATATTTAAGTCAGTGGTAGACTTTAAACTCCGAATCAAATAAAAAAACTAAATCAGTGACGATTCATTCATGGGTGACGAATGATACTGGGATGACAAAAAAAATTGTATTTTGAAATCTGAAATTCAGAACATTTTCTTGAGATTCTAATCTCCTATTTTTAAGATATGCCTGTGCCTCTAAAAAACAGTCACTGGGTTATGTGATCTCAAAGCCCTGCCCCCTACTCATATAAACCTTCCAGAAAAATCCTCCCAGCGTCACAGCCTCATCCCGCCAACCTTTTGTCTTGGGTTGGTAGTCTGGCCTCCCTATTGTCCCCTACTTTGTCTATTCAAGCAACAGAAGCTAATGTGGTGCAACCGAGCAGTTAGTAGCACCTGAAGACTTTCCTGTCGACTGTAAATAAGCGAGCTGGAGAGCTGGAAATGTCTTCTGTAGACCTCAATGAAGGATTTAAGTGTAACTGGTAACATTCATACCAAATATGTCTGGTGATGTAGGGAAGGCCAGATGGCCATAAGGCTCATATCCCTGTGCTTGCAACCAGTGGCCAATGGACCGCTCACATAGATGGTTCATGGACAAAGAGTGTAGCCCTTTTTGTCCACACAAATGACAATAGAAGTCCAACATGTCAAGGTGAAAATATGGGCTGCAATTTATAGATTTATAGATTTACAGCATAAAGCAGACATCCTTATCCAGTGCATCTTAAAGAAGTGCTTTGTATTCTTCTTGGAAGACGTAAATCTAAGATATGTATAAGAATATATTGCAAGAACACCATCCAAATAAAACCCTGTTTTGATTTAGTGTATGTCAATGCACAAACCATTATGAAGGAGCAAAACGATGTTTTTAAATGATTAAAACAGTTTCAGTATCCACTTATGTGCTGAGTGAAAATATGAGTCCTTATTCTCTATGGTTATCTATGGTTATGGTTATCACAGCTGGTTATTAAAGATTTCTTGTTTTCACAATGTGTGATAGAGGAGTTTACCTGGGAGATGGCAAAATCTCAACAAGGGGACCTGTCTCCAGATAAGTAAAGTAGTTTTCAGTTTTGCTACGTTTTAGCTTTAAGTGATGAGCTGATATTCATAATGTGAGGCTTTCCAGACATGTATGTGAGACCTGAGCATCTGATGTGTGGTGGTTGGGTCGAGTATCATCAGCATAGTAGAAGTCATGTGAGGTTATGAGTCACACGATGGGTGTAGACAGAGAAACGCAGATACTCTCCATAATACCTGATATGACCGTCCCTCTATGCAGGAAGCAAGCCACTTCCAGGCTAAGTCTGTCATTTCCAAGACTAGAGAGGACAGAAATGAATAACTTGTGGGTTTTCAAAAGGTCAAGAAGGATCAGAACCGATGAGATGTTTGGCTTCTCTGGCAGCATGAAGCTTCTCAGAAACACGTCTCAGGACAGTTGTGTGTACAGCAGACTGATATCATGAGACTGGGAAATTGGGAAAAAAATAGTTTCAATTTAATATACAACACGTTGAAAACAGAATTACTTGCCACAAAGCAGTTGTGACAAGTTTTACCATATCTTAGCCCTTCTGAAAAAGTGGTTTCTTGACTGCTGCAAAAAACCCATTTCTGATCAAGCTTATTTGGACTGTAGAAGGGTCAACTTGGCACCCAATAAAGCTGCCAAATGCTGCTATTGCTCAAGTGTAAGTTGAGGTCAGCATTAAATACGGTATACTGTTCACAAAATACGAGGATAGTTCAAGATGAAATATCCCCTACTTTTTGTGAGCAATGTACTTGCCTCTGTAGCCCATGGCTGCTGGTTTTCTTATATGCGTCAGTTTTTAAATGTTATAGACAAATGTACTTTTTTCTGGTTGTATCCTCATAAAGAAACCGAAAAATAATTATATATGCTTATAACATTGCTAAAACAACAACATATCTAATATAATGGTCTCCGAAGACGGTTACAAAGTACTGTACTTCTGTAAAACATTGTAATACAATTTTGAATGAATTATAAGCTGTCCAGACTCAAGATTACAAAGCAGCCACAAATGATGCTTCCCTGCTGGAATGTGGATTTGGTGTTGGCAAGCAACATCACGAGCAAATCTAGGGCTATGAGACTTAAATTTGGGTTTATTTTCACATTCTTTAGAATTGCAAGTTGTCCTCTTTATATGACTATTTTAGGGAAGCTTTGCTTTTCTAGCATAGTTCTCACTTTGTGAGACATTTTGTAAACAGCTTATTGAAAACAGATATTTCTATTTCTGTTGTGTATATCATCTTCATTACATAATTGAATATGGACGAGAGAGAAGTAGGAAAATCTTGAAAACTGTACAGCTCGTGCACATTCTTTAGGCTTAAATAAATGTGTAGGGTAGGGCATGGTTAGTAGGGTCAGACTTCTTTTAGTAGATTTAGTAGTGTGGTAATCCACCTTCTTTTTTTGGCAGAGCCTGCTGAACATCTGGTAAATTTCCATTTTCCTCACTCCAGCAAACAGATACCATTCCAGTCGTTCTATTGACATTAACTGGTAGAATTTGTACCAAAAGTGTTATATTTTTCTAGTCTTTCTCGTTTCAGTAGGAACCTTCTTAGTTAAACCAGATGTATTTGAACAACAAATAGTTTGAACTTAAAATAAAAAGATACATCAAGGTTGTTGGTTGTAATCACATAATTTATATGTGAATGTGTGTGATGTTCAGTGAACGATGTACAGCTTGTGTAGTGTGTACTGTCTTGTGCCCAGTATTTCCAGAACAAGTTCTGGACAAATATCTTAAAAAATTGACACTTTACCACAAGTTTCTCAAACATAATTCCATTACACATTCAAAAATAAGCTGGGGGACTGAACACCACCCCAACATTCAGACCAGCTTCGAAAATGAAGCACTGGTGGTGTAGGCTTATGGTGTTTAGGTATTCAGGCCATACCTTGCATCGTTTTGACTTAATTAGTTGTGTTTTTGCCCTCGCTGATCAAAAATGCTCATGTAATTTCCATTTAACCAGAGCTGGCCCATTTGCATGTATTCCCTGGGCGGTGGGAAGTCTTTGGAAGGGAAAGCGAAGTTGAAAACTTGGACATCTTCACCTCGTGAGGCCAGCGGTGGGAGCCCTTGACCTCTGAACGCACTGCCAGGGACAGCTGGTGCCTGGCCACGCTTATTTATTTATTTACCTCCCAACAAAAGACAGGTGGTCACACTTGAAAAGAAGCAATGCTGCCTAACAAACATGCATGCACACACATGCATATACACACATCACACCACACTACTGAAACAAGAGTGTGTGCAAAAAATGACCCATGCACTGTCAAATCCCAGGCATGCTGTCACGTCTTTTTTTTTTTTCTTACCTTAACAAACACGTCTTTTCTATACCTCCATCACCTCCTTATGAAACATCAAGGTTATAAATAGTGATATACTGTCTACTATGTGTTCACTACTACCCTAAATCCAGTGAAGTTGGGACGTTGTGTAAAACATGAATAAAACCAGCATATCATGATTTGCAAATCCTTTTCAAAACATATTCAATTACATGCACTACAAATACAAGATATTTAATGTTCAAACTGATAAACTTTTTGTTTTTTGCAAATATTCAGTCAGTTAGAATTTGATGCCTATAACACATCACCTTACCTTTTAGCAAAACTCAATAAGTGTTTGGGAACTGAGGACACTAATTGTTGAAGCTTTGTAGGTGGAATTCTTTCCCATTTTTGCGTAATGTACAACTTCCGGGATCTCAGTTGTCGTATTTTGCACTTTATAATGTGTTGCGCATTTTCAATGGTTAGACAGGCCTGGACTACAGGTAGGCCAATCTAGTACCCACAATCTTTTACTATCACACTTGGTATTGTGATAAAAGGGACGTCCCCGAAAAAAGACGTTGCTTGGATGGCAAACATATGTTGCTCAAAAACCTGTATGTACTTTCAGCATTAATGGTGCCTTCACAGACGTGTAAGTTACCCATGACATGGGCACTAACACACCCCCAAACCATCAGAGATGCTGGACTTTGAACATTGCGCTGAATAATATCAGGACAGTCCTTTTCCTCTTTGGCCCGACGTCCATGATTTCCAAAAGCAATGTGAAATGTGGACTCGTCAGACCACAGGACACTTTTCCACATTGTGTCAGTCCATCTCAGATGAGCTCGGGCCCAGAGAAGCCGGCGGCGTTTGCTCAATTTGAAGTGTAATGTTAAGCTAATGAATCCCATTCCATTCTCAAAAAAAAGTTTTCCAATCTATTCCAAGAAATCATTCTTTATCTGGAATGTCATTTGCTGCAATTTTCAACTTAAACTCAAACTCAGTTGAGCTTAAATGAATATATTTGACATATGATAGCCTTGTGCTCTGCCCTTGTGAGTACAGGAAATTGTTGAGGAGTGCCCTTGCTACAATGCACAGCTGTCACTTGTTCAAGTGACCCTTATTTATAGTACCTACATCACTAAAGCAGACCTGCCTCTCCCCTTTCCTCTGTCGCTCTGTGCACAGCTGGTCTCTGCATGATTTACTAAGTAGATCCCAAGCCACACGCCTTGGACATAAGTCCATGCAGTCAGTGGGGCAGCCCTAGGCCTTAAGGGCTCCTTGGCATGTGGCGCAGAGTAAGAGGAGCCAGATCAAGAGTAACAAGCTTGACATTTTTCAGTAAAACACCAGGAGTGCGATGAAAGACCCAACAGTTGCAGCAAAGACTCCAAAAAAGAAAGCAGCAACTCCTCTGCAAAATGGCCTACATGAAGTGGAGGATCAGTTTAACGGATATGGGCTAATTGCTTTCATTGTTATGCTCTAGAGTTTGCCTTACATTACACAAGCAAATATGCACATAGACAATAAGGGTTAGGATAAAACACCCACGCAGTGTCACCCAACACTTTGTTAACACATTTGAACTGCAAGCATGCAACTGCTTGAAACATACATAACACAAAGACCAATCAAATCGAAAACCTCTCGCTTCACAACTCCAGAGATTCCTGCTTTGATTGCCACCTACCATTTAAACCATTTAGCAGACGCCCTTATTCAGAGTGACTTACTCATACAGTCTTACTATTCAAGCAGTAGTGGGATTTGCATAAAGACCCAACTGTGGCAGCTTGGCAGAGGTGGGATTTGAACCCTGGACCAACAGGTCCAGTACCTTAGCGGGTAGGCCACCATATATATATATATATATATATATGTCACAGGACACCCTTTTATCTGATGTCCAGGGAAAGCAGCTGCAGCATCATAGCACTACTGCTATGGGTTTATTTTCACATTCTTTAGAATTGCAAGTTGTCCTCTTTATATGACTCTTTTAGGGAAGCTTTGCTTTTCTAGCATAGTTCCCACTTTGTGAGACATTTTGTAAACAGCTTATTGAAAACAGATATTTCTAATTCTGTTGTGTATATCATCTTCATTACATAATTGAATATGGATGAGAGAGAAGTAGGAAAGTCTCGTGAAAATCTGTGGACGACAAGCCATTTAGTGTTTGTCCAAAGAACGCTACCGATGAAGAAATCTCAACAATTGATTTGGCAGCCTTTTTGTGAAAACTCCACGACAAAGCATGTGTCAAGTCCTGTGACTTTTGACTCAACCTGTATATACACTGCTCATAGTATATTACTTTTTTTTCTTTACATATTTTTACATGGTTCCTTAAAACTTGTACAATACTTCTACTTGAGTAACACTGTACTATTCCATCTACCTGTGGAAAGTATATTCTGTATGTACATTCATGTTGAACAGTTTGTAAACACTTCAGAATTTATATTTCAGCATTACTATGACCTAATACCTTATCAGATTTACTTAAATAGATCAAATAGATCAAGAGAACCAAATGAACTTTTGATTAGTTTCCTCACATTAACTGCTTACTTCAGGTCCTTCCATAACATTAAAACATTCCATAACATTAACTTTTTTTCTTCTTTAAAAATTGTTTGCTAAAGTGACCTGTGTTAAGTTCACAGAAAAATATTTTGACATTTTTTTAGGACTTATCTATCATATATTTATCAAATCAGGCTCAAAACCTACAGGTGGGATAAGTTTCTGATGCTGGAATTTGTTGTTTTAACTTAAGATGCAACACTTCATTTGAATGAAAAGATCTTATCCTGTTCCCAAACGTTTTTCCAACATCGGCTTTAGCAACCCGCAGAGAGGCAGCAATGTTCTCTTTGCTACCTTTGCATGAACGCTAATTGGTGGATTGGATTAGCGTTTTCCTGACTGTGAACTCAAGAACATTAACATAAGCCAATGTGAGAGAAACCTTTAATTGCTAAGATGTGGGTTTCTTTATGACCTCACAGACTATTACACACCTTGCCCTTGGAGTGATCTTTATTGGTTGCCCAGTCGTGGGAAGGACAACAACGGTCTACAATTTCCCCTATTGGTTCACAATCTGACTGTTATGTGCTAAAGTTGAAACTCTTTAGAGATGGTTTTTTAAACATTTCCTACCTAATGAGTCTTCTTTGATAATGCCATGATATGCTTCCAAAAGCACAGTGCAACAAGTATTCTTTCATACATCATTGTTTAAATACAACAGAACGCTCACTCAAACCTCATCGTCATCCGACTGAATAAACACACCTACCTCTAGCATCACCTTCAATTTAACTGCTAATCCTAGGGGTTTACATCATTTTTGCCAAATAGAAATATGTAAATAATACATAGGATCATTTTGCACAATAAATAAATGACTAAGTATAATAGTTTTGCCTAACTGTTGAATCGGGTTCTTTGTGTCTTTTACGACTCTGCTGTTGTTTTAGGTCATATTTATGCATAAATATAGAACTTTCTCAAAGGGTTCGCAAACTTTCAAGCATGCATGGTTATATATACACGCCGACATGGTTTCCTTTCTCCCTTTTACAAAGAGTTCATACTCCCCTGAAGATGGCAGATGAAGCTGCGCTTTTATGAATGAGGCTGAACGAGATAACATGCTCTTACATGTCTTTATCTGTAGCAAGACTTTCTATCTTAACTTGAGGCCACACTGACGCCTCGGTGCTTGTACCACCTGCTCCCCTGCCTAAAAATCAGAGTCAAGCCTGTCTGCAGACGCCAACTGGAGCCAACCACAAGTAACCATTCAGTCAAAGCACATGTGACTCACACATGCACAGCTACAGTCTCAGTTCCTACCACGTGGGTTTTTAACAACAGTGTTAAAAGCCGAAGCAAATGACATTTATTATCACACATTTCACATTCTTTATTAAACTGCCATTTTATTTACACTGCCTTCTCCATGAAGAGGCACTACTGTTCATAAAGCTCACAGCTTTCTCCTTTACACCGTTTGCTTTCTAACCATACAGTACTCAGGAACAGCATCATGACCATCGCAATAGTTTTGTTAGAAAGCAGCTTTCTCTATGTTCCATGTGTTTGTTACAGGTAGATCTCTGTTTGGGATTCAGACACACTGCCATCCTTCAAGTCTGCATAAATTAGAAACACTTATTAGCAGAGGCTTTCAGTTAGTCTCTTTAGCCTGGGATGAACGTCTCTGGTCTTTACTGTATCAGATTCTCTGTTTTATTTTATTCTGCGTTATTCCTTCTAATTGACTACGTGCACTTATTTATTGTATTATTTGTTTCATAATCATCTCCATTCTCTGTATTCTGTCCAGCAGCTTTTTAGTCCCGAAGATATGCAATTCTTATGAATTAAACATTTAACATGTACACAAGCCAAGGAAGTTGGGTCCCTATTTGAGTCACAGTTGTCCAAGGTTTACTTCTTACATGTGAAGCAATATGCCTGTATGAATCATACTCAACGGACAACAAATGAATGATCTGGGACTGAAATGACCCTAACTGTGTGCAATATCTCCAATCTCCAACTGAGTCACTCAGTTCACTGTACCACCTCTTCTCAAGCTGTGCCCGGTCATTTTTATGCAATGCCATCTGAAGGTTCTACCATCTTAAACATTGTTTGGAAAATGGATGACAATTTTGGCAGGGAGTATTTTTGGCCACTGTTTCTGCACCTTTGATTGTTTTGGGGCTGTGAGCGAAGATGTTTATAAAACATTGAGACAATGTTCCACTCAGTCAGCTCCACATAAATACATTGACATGACAGCTATTTTACAATGCCAAGTAACGCTGCATATACTGTATATCTGAACACTAAAATACCGCGTCCAACAGCACAAGGCAGGAACAAACACTGAACAGGTTGCCAGTCCATCATAAGGAAAGCTGATTAGAATGGCTCGTGCTTGGAATGATGACAGCTGGGAATCTTGAATGTCAAGAGTCCAGTCTCGGAGAAGCAGGAAGTGCAAGGGCCCAGCAGCGGCAGCAGCTTGGTAGAACCTCAGTTCAAACACTGATAACTGATCTACAACTGTCCCAACTTTCAAATGAAACGAAATCCATTCAACAGAACGTCCCAACAAAAATAAGCACTGTATTGGACTTGCTGACAAGCTCTGCATTTTGTGCTTAAACATACCCAACTAATTTTTGTGAGCAGTGTGTTTTTTCCTCTGCAAGTTCCATACCTTGCTGATTTTCTAAAGAAAAGGCAATCTTTGCAGTCAGTTAGGTCTACTTAACACTTTGCTTCAGTTTTTTTTCGAACACCGCATTGTTTTAGCAAGACCTCGATTTCACAAAGCTAAAAGATTACAAACCTTAGAAAGAAGGAACTGTACGGTTAAGTGAGTCAATCCACAAGCGATTGAGAAGCCTTTTTCAAGATGTTAGAATTCAAGAGTTTTCAAAATGAGATGTGTAAAAAAATCAAATTAAGCCTACATGCTGTGGATTACCAACAAGCCAAACCTGCAGTTTATAAAAAAAAAAAAAAAAACACTTATGCTTTTCCACTGTCATTTCTCTTTATAAGTATAATGACGCTAAATGATAAAAAAGGACACTCCAAAAGACTCATCCAAGAATATTCCTAACTGCATTATAGATAGGTTAGCAGATCTAGATGTGTAAAAGATATAAAAACAAGCGTTTAGTGCGAGTTTACTTAGTTCTCCTAGGTCTGCTTTAAAGGTATCACCTACTGTGATATTCCTGTGCTGCCCTCTAGTGCTTAGAAGCTTAAGAAAAGCTCGGGCTGAAGTTTTCTTTGGAGCGTAATTGCAGGTACCCAGCTCACAAGTTAGGGGATGTCATGTTGAAATTTGTGAACAGAGTAAACGGTCATTGTACTGCAGCCACCACGACATCCTGTTAAGACCATTTAGATGAAACTACCACAAACGTGTTCTCAATGTAAAAACGGTTTGTTCGGTACAAATCAAACATTTATTGAAAGAATTAAAATATGTACACAGACACTTGATTTATATACAAGCGCAAAAACGGATATAAAATTCTTATACAGCATAAAGTGCTCACAAAAATTAGGGGATACTACAAAATATCCCATAATGAAATACCCCCTAATTTTTGTGATCAGTGTATAAAAGCTTCTGTTACTTGTGGCCTCTAAACCAGTCCTTTCAGCCAATCCATCATCAGTTCATGTGTCCATTTCATGAGGAGCAACTACAGCACAGGACTCTGTCATATCGATCAGTGTAACTGGAGAGAGAGAGAGAGAGAGAGAGAGAGAAACAGAGAAAATATGTTATGTAATGCATTAAACTACAGGTTTACAGTTACACGACAGCCAAAGGTTTAATGCAGACATTTAAGCTCACCTGCGTCGTTCCATTCAATAATACGGTCACACTGAACAATCCGCAATGTTACTAGAATTCTGAACGCTGGTGTGTGGAGGTTTTATATCCCAGGAGAGTTAAGCCTGACCATAAAAACACACCTGATGTATAATATGACAAGCAACAAGCACATCCATGTTGAGCAGCACCTTGAATAAAACCCACTGGTTATTATAATGGGAGCTGGCAAGCGTTTTATTTTACACACCCACTGGTCTTCGAGATAAACCAAGCAAGTTTAAGATTACACACTTCAAAAGGGGCAGATTAATTCAATTGGATTAACTATGCACACAAACACCATGTTTATGGTTGATGCATGCAAACTGAACTAAGTGCATTTCTGCAAACAGCCTACCATTAAACCTACTTAAACTAATAACGGGCACCATCTAGAGAATACACTGATCTATAATGACCTAGCAAATAGAGCCAATATCAATTATAATTCATAAATATTTTATTTATATATTTAAAATATATACACATTTTAGCTTTAAAGTACTTTACACTGCTCACAAATTAGGGGACATATCAACTGAACTAACTAAGAACTTCCTATTAAAATCTACAAGTTAAAAGCTTAATGCAAGCGGTGCCCTAGAGACACCATTTCACTGCCAAAGCGACAAACATACAGTGGAGAAAAGGATTTGCTGCCGATTTTGCAAGTTTTCCCACCTACATAGAATGGTGAGGTCTGTAATTTTTCTTTTCATAGGTACACTTCAACTGTGATACTGAATCGGGGGGTGGGGGAGATCCAGAAAATCACATTGTATGATTTTAAAATAATTAATTTGCTCAAAAAAAACATAACAGAAGAATAGACCTTAATATTTGGCACAGACATAAATTAGAGGGCAGAGGTTCCCTGTAGTTATTGACCAAGTTTGCACACACTGCAGCAGGGATTTTGGCCCACTCCTTCATACAGGTCTTCTCTAGATCTTTTAGATTTCAGAGCTGTCCCTGGGCAACCGAGTTTCAGCCCCCCCCCCCAAAGATTTTCTATTGGGTTCAGGTCTGGAGACTGGCTAGGCAACTTCAGGACCTTAAAACGCTTAACGCCCACTTAAATCCCCTGGCCCCTTAGTTCCCACCATCCATTTTAATGCTCTTGTTGAGGGAAGGAGGTTGGTCACAATATACGAAACCAACTATCCTCCCTTCAATATGATGCAGTCATCCTATCCCCTGTGCAGAAAAGCACCTCCTTCAAACACTATAGTTCATACCGAAAAGTTATATTTTGGTCTCATCTGACCACATAACATTCTCCCATGCCTCCTCTGGATCACCCAGATGGTAATTTGGCAAACTTCAAACGAGCCTGGTCATTTGTTGGCCTTAGACTGTGGTCCCATCTCTTGAGGTTGTTGATCAGGTCCTCCTGTGCATTTCCAAGCTGATTCCTGACCTTTCTCACAATCTTCCTTACCCCACGATGTGAGATCTTGCATGGGGCCCTAGACTGAGGAAGATTAACAGTCATCTTGTTTCTTCCATTTTCTAATAAATGCACCAACAGTAGTAGCCTTCTCACCAAGCTGCTTGCCTACTGTCCTCTAGCCCATCCCAGCCTTGTGCATGTTTACAATTCGTCCCTGGTGTTCTTAGACAGTTTTTGGTCAAGCATGGCAGAGAGGCTGGAGTGTGATTGATTGAATGTGTAGACCGGCGTCTTTTATACAGATAATGACTTTAAACAGGTATAATTAATAAAGGTAATGAGTGCAGAACAGGAGGGTTTATTAAAAAACAAACTAACATCTGTGAGAATTCATGCTAGTTGGTAGGTGGTCAAATAAGTGTTCATGCACAAAATGCAAAGTAATTGTTTTTTTTTTTTTTTTAAATCATACAAAAGATTTTCTTTAGATTCTGTTTCATAGTAAGTACCTAAAATAAAAATTACAGACCTCAATTATTTGTAGGTGGGAAAACGTGCAAAATCAGCAGTGGATCAAATACTCATTTTCCCCACTCCAAGTAATGGGTTTAAATTGAATGAAAAAAGCTGATTCCTTTCCTCTTGACTTGGAGGTTCACCATTTCAGCTGAAGAGATTAATAGTAACAGAGGTATGGTTTTTCCAAGGTCGCCGTTTGAGTACATCAAGCAAAATAAAGCCGTGTTTACACTAAGCATTTTAGACTCTCCATGCAGCACTTTCGTTAGGAGTGCGCAGTCGGTCAAACACTACAATGTTAAAGCATTTCATGCAGGTGCGTCAGATGTTTTGCCATTTTAGAGGATCATCCTTTCCACAAATACTGCATTTAGCATTTTCTCTAAAAGTCGAGCTGAACCTGAGGGCATTTGAGAACCGATTTCCAACTAACACTAGATCAGAGAGCAAAAAACTAAACCCATGCGATTACATAACATCAGTCCTGGCAAAGATACTTCATAATAGACATTACTTCACTGATCACGGCTGTGTTTTTAAAGCACAAAACGTTAGTAGCAACCAACAAGTTAAATCGGAATTCCATTGTTTGAAATTTTGGAACTAGGTACCTGGTTATGAAATGTTTTAGTTAAACAAACAGCTAATACTACACTGCTCACAAAAATATGGGGGTATTTCATACAAAATACATGTAGTAGCATAAGAAAGCACATAAGGTAATACCATACTGCTAATACTATACTGCTCACAAAAATATGGGGATATTTCATTTTAAATTAATACATATTGGAATATCCCCCAATTCTTGCGAGCATGTACTTGCTCACTCAGTTGAAGACTGAAGTTCTACGCTTTGAAGATGTGGAAGGGAACGTGGATCAGACTGTCCAATATCTGATGAATGACTAACATCAATGCAGGCTTGGAATGGGCCCCATCTCCAATTACAATACAAACTCAATCTGGAACATCAATAAACACACACTGCTCAAGCATGAGGGGATTATTCATTTCATTCTAAAATATACTTACTTTGGGAGGAACAATTCAAGTAGCAAGAAATTTTACATCCCATCAGCAATAGATCAAGTATGACGAGCCAGTAAATCTGGAGTTTATAGTCAAAGCAAGCTGCCATTAAACCGTCTCAGGAAACGCATTCTAACTAAAGTTTAATGCACTTAAGTGCATAATGGGTGTGTGATATCAAGGTAATGGATAAAGCATTACTCTGTGACTGTGCAGATGGAGCAGCATTGGCTGGAGCAGTTGCTGCACTGTTGTGTGCAGGTAGGACATGTAGGTCGATCACACTGTGAGCAAGCTCTCCTCGTTGCTGATGCTCGCTGACACACCCCACACACTGAAGCAGCGGTCACGTTACCTGAGCAGGGACAGAGGCATGACGTTAACTTTAGCAACACTGCTCACAAATTTGGGGATATTTCAAAATGAATACAAAGTGTACAGGCCCCATCACAGACTGTTTTGGCAGTCTTGGGTCACCAAAACTGAACATCCAACATGTGGCGCATTTGTCCAGTTTGACAGGCTTCTGTTCACCACATGGATATTTCATTTGCTACTCAATCACCATAACTGTGTTAGCAACTACTTTGAACATATCCAAATATAGCAATACCCTGAAATATCTTACCCAAAGCTACGTTGCTAGACCACCGCAAATTTTCGATGGAAGCTAAGGACTTCTGAACTCCATTTGTATACGAGCAACTTTTGCAAAAGCAGACTTCTGGTTCTACGAAGCCACAGATGGATGAAAGCAAAAAAGCTAATTTTGAAAAAACCCTGATACACTAACCTCAACTGACCACAGCTCAACACCTTCCCTGGTAAGAAGTGCCTAAGAGTGATTATATTAGAGTGAAAGTTAAGCACCCCCTTCATTCATTTAATTAAAAACAAACTTTATTGGATTGATTTTCTGACTAAAAGGTTGCATATCCACTTAGAAAAGAGCCCAAGAACGAATCAGCACGAATATTGACCCAGTTCATCATTTGCCTTGAAAAACTTCCCATGGAGAAGCACTAAAAGCCCTCAAAATTCACTTTTCGACATTTGTCAAAGTTAAGCATGCTCAATAAATCATTTTTGTCCAAACAGAATATACAATTTTTGTATTCAAATCTCCAAAGTTTAAAAAGTCATAAAACTTGGTCACTCACCCAATTCTTAAAAAAAGGTTTGGTAAAGCTCTGTCTAGTATTTAGATAAAACTAAGTCAACTTTGAATTTCTGTGATAAGACATGACATATTACAGCTAGTATTACTTATACAACACGTAAAACATTTTATGCAAAAAAATTTTTTTTCCAATAAATTACTTTCCAAGGAAAAAAAAGTATCAATTTGAGAAGTAGCAGATTCAGAAGTGCAAATTTGATCCATATAATTTGGCCTTCATTTCTGACATTTTAAATTAAGATCATCTTACACGTTTAAGGACAGCCCATAGCCCTTCAAAAACGGCAATGCCAGAAAGAGGTTGAATCTAAAACAACAAGGCAGATCAGCCATAGGGAAGTCCAAGAATTAACTAGGCATAGGAAGTCAAGCAGAGAGTTCTGTAAAAGCAGCATGTGACCTTCACTTTGCAAGTCCCTCAGAAACTAGGCTCTTCCAGGAGCTGTGACTTCCAAATATAGCAAACAATAACAGACAGGGCTCAAACAATTTTACCTGGAACTGTGCTGGACTTCTTTAGTTTGCCATCCAAACCAATCAGTGTCTGTCCTCTGAGCAGCATCTGATTACTTGTAGGCTGTGTCACTTCACCCTGCTTACTGGTATCCGCGCACTGTCCCTCTGCATCCACCTTCCAAAGATGCCCCATTACTGCTCGAGTGCCACTAAAGAGCAAGTTTTTGGTCTTTTCTGCAAGGGTGAAAATACATGTAGCAGCATAAAAAAGCACCTAAGGTAATACCATACTGCTAATACTATACTGCTCACAAAAATATGGGGATATTTCAATTTTGAATTAATAAATATTGGAATATCCCACAATTCTTGTGAGCATGTACTTGCTCACTCAGTTGTAGACTGAAGCTGTATGCTTTGAAGATGTGAAATGGAACGTGGATCAGCCTTGTCCGTCTGTCCATTATATGATGAACAACTAACATCAATTCGGCTTGGAATGGGCCCCATCTCCAATTACAATACAAACTCAATCAGGAACATCCATAAAAACACACTGCTCAAGCACGAGGGGATTATTAAATCAATAATTTCATTAATTAATATTATGAAATATACTTAATTTGGGAGCAACAGATATATTATTCATTATATTAATTTGGGAGTACCAGATAAATTGTGTACTAAGCATGTTTCCCCCTTCACAAATTTCGGCCATTTTTACAATTGCTTTCCAATGGCAGACAAATATCAATGTCAAGCCTTAAACGGGGGCTGCATTTGATGCACGACTGGTTGTGGAAGGTGCACAGGACAGCAACTGTCGCAGTATCCAAAAAGTGATTTCTCGTACATTTAATAATTCAGCAGAGGCTCAGATCCAGAGTGCATTACAAAACATTGGCCCAGATTCTCTCAATGAAAGTACTCAAAACAAAATCTTCCAATGTTAGACAATAATTAATGCTACCAGATAACTAAAAGTCTAATAAAATTTAAAGACCACAGACAAAACGGCTAATTAATAACCTCCACAAAAATTTCGGGATGTGGTTTGCACTGCCACACCCATTCAAGAGGTGTAGCTATACCAAGTTCTACACTTCAGAGTGCGCTTTCATCAGGATTTGAGACTGCATTTGAGGAAACTCTGCCCATCAATCCAAGAGAGCACATGGGACGTCAAGACTCCGACTTAGGACGAGGGAGTCTGGTTCTCAAACTCCGTTCATACCAATATTTGGGGCATGGTCATGGGTCAATAGAGGCCAATCAAGTTCTTCCACACCAAACTCCCTTAACTATGCTTTTAGGGACCTTGCTTCCACACATTATTCCCAGACTGCTGGTAGAAGACAATTGTCCAAACGCCCTGGCATACTAAAGCATTATAGATTTACCCATAGCTTTATACCTCCTCCACCAAACTTTGCAGTTGAGAGTTAGGTAGGTAATGCTCTCCTGGAACTCACCAAACCCAGACTCACCCATCAGACTGTCATATAGAAAAGCAAAAATCGTCACTAAACAGTGTTTTCACTGCTCAAGAGTCCTTTTTTGGCATGCTTTATACCACTCCACCTGACAATCTGCATTTTACTTGCCGATGTAAGGCAGCAACTGAAACCCACGCCATGAAGAGCCTGACAGTGTGTTAGCAGGGTATCAGCACCTTACGTACTAGGCACCTCAGGACTCCAAGGCACCAAGCTCCATATCGAGTGGCCTGACACACTGGGTCACTGCGGTTCCTAAAGGCTTCCACTTTTTAATATGCCTCACAGCAGAACACGTGATATGTAGAAGTTAGAAATTTCACGTTGTAGTGGCAGCATCCTATTACATGCTCAAATTCAGTGAGGTCTATAGAGCAACCCAAAAACCTGAGCTCTGCCAAGCAGGACAAGTTGGGACATTAGTCTCACTGCCCAGCTTATTTTTCATTTGCTCTGGTTACGATGGTTTGCTAAATAGTGACTACAAATGTAGCACAAGTACAAAAAGGAATAACGAGCTGCAGCACGTTACAAATAGATTTTATGTTTAGATGCCGATCCTATATGCGATCATTAGGAAACGGACAAGCAGTTTTAGGTCCAGGCACACCTCTGATTGGTGGATTACACGATTATATCATAGCTACCCAATCACAGCGCTAGAGGCGGAACTTCTCAGTATGGGTGCAAAAAAAGTCGACATATAGCATACGACAAACTCATTTATAGAACATTAAATCAAATGTGTTTCCCCATCTTCACCCTACAGTGGCAATTCAATTTAAAAGCCAAATTACTGTTAAACGTCCGATATATCAACCGACTTCATTACCAAACTCACCGTAAACTTCCTGTCTGTACTTGTTGCCAAACACTCCATGAAGATTTAGCTCCTTCTGCCCAACGTGAATCTTATACTGAGTAGAAAAGGACTCAGCAAAAGGACAAGAACGCTTAGGCATTTTAAAAGCAGGAGAAATTAAAACAGAGAGACAACAGAACACAAACAAACACCAGCGTGAGAAGAACGAGGAATGCAGCGTTTTCGCGGGCCTTCGGTCTCCGCT
>JAUZST010000831.1:0-36097 GCA_034779995.1 Parotocinclus haroldoi
CACACACCCACACACACACACACACACACACACACACACACACACACACACACACACACACACACACACACACTGAATATCCAATCAGTGTTCACTAACAAGCGGCGATTGGACTCCTCGGACTCCATGCGAGGAGCCACGGAGGTTCTTTTGCTTGTGCACATCTGCTGAGGATAAAAAGCCTGGCGAGGAGGAGCGACGGTGGTGAGGAAGGTTGGGGAGGTGAATTTTGCACATCACACACGTTTTCTGAGTGGCAGGAGGAGTGCTTCTGGAGCAGCTGCAGTTTTGAATAATGCAAGCTCGAGCTGCCCGAGCCATGGTTTGAAGTACGACGGGCCGTCCCATGGTCCAAACGGTCTCAGGAGGCTCCTGGAGCGGACGGCCTCCCTCATTGTGGAGTGTGTTACGCCCTTTGAAGTTGGAGAGGGGTCTGGCCTAGTTACCAGCTAAACGACTGTTTGTTCTTCCGCTGCCGATCCTGGCCGAACGGATGGTGCGTTTCCTCCGAACAGCTCCTTTCTGGGACAAACACATGCGGCATCACTTTCACACCCACACACACACACATACAAGCACACAAACACACACTCGCTGTTTTTGGCACACTTTATAAGCAAAAAGTCTATTTGGAGCGTCTAGAGAAAATCACATTCTTTTTTCCTTACAGTCTGAAATCGGAGCCCATTAAAAACTTTATTTACGCCGCTTTAATGACAGCATCAATCTGTCTCGATTTGTCTCCACCAGCTTTGCGTCCAGATTGCTCAATCGTTGCTCCTTCTGCCTGGCAGAATGGTTCACATTCAGTCAGATTTCGTACTTCCACAGATTTCCCATCACGTTTTGGTCACGGCTCTGACTCCGCTCACAGACATCGGACTTCCTATCAATAGGTATCTGATACAACCTCGTACAATCCAATCCTCACTCAACCGTGGCAGCTTGGCAGAGGTTCAACTTAAACCCTGGACCTTCTTGCCCATTAGAGAATCAGAGCTCTGGCCACTCATGGACATCCTTTCTATCCTCAGGCAACCGCATTTGTTATTTAGAATCTTTGCTGTTTTGTTGTTTTCCTTTCTATCCTCCCCATTTGGCTAGTCTGTGCTGAAGATGCAATGCTGCCACCACCATGCTTCACAGTAGCGATTTAAAACAAGTCTTATACCCAAAGCCATTGTGGCAATTTGGCAGAGGCAGGTTCTTTTCCTATTTTTGAACCATTTGGTGCATTGGGTCTCAAAATTAATTAATTTGGAACCACAAGCCCCAATAAAATGTGGAAGTACCCCACTAAATTTACGTCCACTTGAGCCTGGACTGCAGGCTTCCTCACTAGAGGAACTACATTACCCATAATGCAGCAGAACGCTTTCGGTCAGAGCCATCCATCCATTATCTTCAACTTAATCCACACGGGGTAGGTGCCCGCCGGTGCCTGGCAACTCTGGGCGCAAGGGCAGGAACGACCATAGACGGGGGCGGCAATCCATCTAGGGGCACACACACACACAGTCAATCACAGTCACACTAAGGGCCATTTTAGAGACACCAATTAACCTAACACTCGTCTTTGGACGGTGGAAAGAAACCGGAGTACCCGGAGTAAACCCACACAGACACCGGGAAGACATACAGACTCCACACAGAAAGGACCCAGGCCGCTCCACCTTGCGATCGAACCCAGGACCTTCTTGCTGTAAGGCAGCGGTGCTACCCCACCGAACCCCCGTGTTGCTTTGCCAAAAGGAGAAACCCCAGACATCCGTACCCGAAACAGCTTGGGAATAGCCTTGGTTGTCCGGGCAGAACAGTAAGAAAGAAGCATGAAATAAAACCTCAGACTGACGGGTGACGCCTCAGCCTGGCATCAGGGTGACCGTGGGTGCGTTTAATGAGCCTAAAACCTGACAATCCAGGCAGATCGAGTGTTTTCCATGTTTCTGCTTGAGTTTCTCCCCTTTGTTTGGAGAGCTGGTGTGGAGATTGATTTCGGATGGAGCGTTCAACTCCCACGTCAGGAAGCTCTGCTCAGAAATAAAAATGAATCATATAGAGGGAGGGAGAAAAAGTGCGAAAGCTGAGAGGAAGTCTCGGCGTGACCCTTCCCTCACTGTTCTCCGCTCAAGATGCTTGCCAAGAAATCCAAGCACCAAATTCACAAGGCTCCGTCTCTCTCGGTCGTACCGCTCATACTCAAGTTCTTGACTTCTAAGCAGTGTAGAGCTGGAAAAGGTCGCAAAGGTTGCCAGATGTTCGTGTGTCTTGCGCTCACAGGCTGGCTATGAGTGTGTGTGTGTGTGGAGAGAAGTCATCACGATAGCACGCAGGAGAACGAGGAGTTGAGGTGGAAGAGGAGAAAACAAATGGAAATCTATTAAACTTATGCAACAGCAGCCCACGCTCCACTCAATATGAATCGATTGCCATTTTTATTCATACAGCCTAACACTTTTAATAATAGTCTCAAAGCACCTTTACATAAACTGTGTATTAAGGGCCGTGCTCATAGGCCCTACAGTCCAGTTTAACCGTCTGGTCTTTGGGTTAACTCGCAACTTGGTCCTCGCAAGGTTTCTTCCTCAAAACATAAAGTTATTCTCTGCCACTGTTACCTAGCCTTGTTCAATTGGGATTGGCCTTCGATATTAGAAGGTAAGCTAAAAGCAGCTCTGGGACAAGGCTTTATTGCAACCAACCTCTTACGCACAATAATCAACCACTTACCCACAATAACCAACCACAAACCCACTATAACCAACCACTTACCCCCTTTAACCAACCACAAACCCACTACAACTGACCACTTACCCACTAGAACCAACCAGAAACCCACTATAACCAACCACTAACCCACTACTACCAACCACTTACCCACTTTAGCCAACCACTTACCCACTTTAACCAACTACAAACCCACTATAACCAATCACTAACCCACTATAACCAACCACTAACCTACTAGAACCAACCACTTACCCACTAAAGCCAACTACTAACCTAACATAGAAATTAACCAATCATAATCAACCACTAACCAACCGTCTGAACCATTAACCCACCCTCCACCAACATGGTAGTCAAACCACTAACCCACTATAACCAACCACTAACCCAACATCTGACCCATTAACCCACTACCCAACCCATTAACCAACCACTAACTTGCTAGACAAACCATTAACCAAACATAATCAACCACTAACGCAACATCTGAGCTTCTACCTGACAATAGCCACGACTATCCCACTATCTGAACCACTGACCCACTAAAATATCTGAAACCACTTTAACCGACCACTAATCCACTACTTAAACCACTAACTATAACTAACTCGACGATGCATGTAATGTAATGCTTGTCTGAGCCTTCAGATGATGAGTTAATAGAACAAACTTGAATGCATATTTAAATTCATTTTAACGCCTTAAAATGTTATGTAATTATTTTCATATGGTAACCTGGTGCTTTTGCAAGGTCTTCTGTTAAACGAAAATCCGAGGAACGCTGTTAAATAGCCTGATACGTCAGAAAGACAACGGACGGAAAAAGACAGAGAGCAGTGGAGCTCCGAACCGCTCTCACAGCGAGGTCTTCATAAAAATTTCACCATCCTGTTCAAGCAAAGATGTCTTTTTCTCCAGCTCACGTTCGAGTGGCAAAGAGGTAAGACTCCCTCAGTGTGATAAAAAAAATAAACATGTAAGATAAGACAGAGAGAAGACGGCCGTATCGACGTGAAATCTAATATCACGATGCATTATAGATCAGTGATGTGAGAAACGATTAAGCTTCTAGAACAGTGTGGCCAGATCCGTTATCCTGCTCAGACCGGGCACCGTCGCTAAGGAACAGCGTTAGCACGAAGAGGCACACTTGGTCTGGAACAATGTTTGGGAAGCTGGTGTCGTGCCAAAGTAACATCCATATGAATGCCAGGGTCTAAGGTGTACCAACAGAAGATTGTGTAAATGTACAACATGGATGCTGTATGACCAAAAGTATGTGGACGTCATGAAAACGCCACCTGGACACCGTTTGCTGCTACAACAGCCATGACTCTGAGGCTGAAGATGACTCTGAGCTCACGTTTGGTATTTCAGGGCATTGTCAACTTGCTGATGGTGTCCACAAACTTTTGTCCATATATTGTTTGTTTTAGTAAATTTGAATAAATAACCCTCTGTCTGCCACTAAATTACAGGAACCAACGTCTAACCGGCTATAATAAACAACTACACGCACACACACACCAAATATTACACAACGACCAACACACACGATATCACGCAATGACACGGATCCAATCTTAACACGCAATGACAAACACACACCCGGTCACACATAAACAATATTACATATATTTAAACACACACAAGCTAACACACCACATCTCTCACAATGACAAACACGATATCACACAATAACAAATACACACCCATTCTTACACACAAAATCTCACACAACGACAAACACGATATCACATAATGACAAATACACACACTCACACAACGACAGCCACACCCATTTACACAGAGACAAACAGACAAAATATTATGCAACAACAAACATGATATCACACAATCGCAAACACACACCGGGTCACACACAAACAGTTTTACATACCGGTATATGTAAACACACACAAGCTTGCACAATGACAAACACACACCCATTCTTACACACAGACAAACACACACTCACACAACGACAAACACACACCCAGTCACACACAAACTTACACAATGACAAACACACAAAATCTCACGCAATATCACACAACGACAAAAACACACCCATTCTTACACACAAACATTTTTTTCATATATTTAAACACACACACAAACTTGACAAACACGATACCATACAATGACAAATACACACACTCACCCAACGACAAGCACACACCCAATCATACAAACAATTTTACATGTATCCAAACACACACAAGCTTACACAGTGACAAACGCACACCCATTCTTACACACAGACAAATGCACAAAATCTCACAAAATCTCCTGCAACGACAAATGCGATATCACACAATGACAAACACACAGCAGCACACGAGCGAATCAAACACACAAATACCTCACTACAACACAAACACACTCTTACACGAGAGTGTACACACAATCCTACACGAAAACAAACAAAAACGAGCAAATGCACGCATACACAAATAAACAAATATGGCCACTACAACACAAACACACACTCTTACAAAGAAACACACACTGTTCCCTTACAATGACTAATATATATATATATATATAAATGAACAGGGGTCATGTGACTCATTTATGGGAGAAAATGTTAACGAATCACATCTTTATTTATTAACTGAACCTTTGCAGGTGATAAACATGAATCCACAGACATTAAAACAAGCCGGAATAGAAAAGAACCACAAAGTGTCCCTTGATCAAAAGTTTGTGCACCATTTCTGAACTCCGCTGACTTTGCACCGACGCGTTTCCTTTCACGAACGCCTGGGGGTGCCTAATCTTTTGCACCCATCTACTTGACCTTGCGTCGTATCATGGGAAGGTAATGCTAAGAGGCGATCCGGTTCCAGAGAGCTCATCTTGTTAAAGCCGCCTGAAGAGCTTTGATCCGGCTTTGATTTTGACATTGCTGACTAATCCCTGCTCACTTTATTAACGGGCTGAATACTGTATTCGAGAGACGCCCGTGCTCGGAACCTGTCACTCACCGTAACCCTTTTAAGCTGTGTGGACGTTTTCCATTTCCTCCCGTGCCAGCCTTAATCACTCCAGCTAACAGATATCCGGGAGAACCCGATTAGTGAAACCTATGACTGATGGATTTGGTTGGAAAAAATGTGTGTGTATCACAAAGTTAATCTCCTCTCCGAGTGGCTAATTAAGCCTCCGTCAGCAGCCGCTGTGTCACAGGTCTCACCGCTCGTGTCTCCGGGGTCTTGTTAGCATGTCACTAGGAGCAAATTATGGTCCGAGGGTGAGTGATTGGAAGCTCATACCCGGCTCTGTCACATTGCTCACAAATCGTTTCCCGGGGGGAGGTAGCGAGACTCAGGATGTGGGAATGACGCTGGAAAAAAAGTCTGAGCCAGGAGAAATGTCTTCCGGTGATGTTAACAGGTCGATGGAACGAATGGTGGCTGCAAAAACCTGAAGAGAAGCCAACTTTAACCTCTTCAGTCCCTGACTAGATGATAATGAACTTAATCTAGACCATATCCAGATTAATCTGTGATTAAAGCTTTATTTCATAAACTGTATTAATATTAAGACTAGAATGCTCCTAAATAAACGGTAAAACAATTCCATCCAGTCGCTGGGAGCTTTGTCATCGTCATTCTCCAGACTTTCAGCTCTATAACATTACATATTTTCTTTAAAATGTATTTGTAGAGTCAGCCTAGACTGACCAATCAGAGCTCGGTTGCTGGGCAGAACAGCTCCTGTTCTTGAGGGTTGTTGAGCTGTTCTGCCCGGCAACCAAGCTGAATTTTGAAACGGAAATTCGAACAGGCTGTGAATGAAAGTGTTACGCAGCGTCTAGGTCGGTCGGTTTTAGACTCGGCATAGATATAGATGCGTTCTTTTCCAAAACTTGGCGCACAACCTTTTTTTGTGAAAATCTGACTCGGTGTGAAAAAGGCCTTCAACCTGTAGACTCAGCTCAGTATGCCTACTGTGCACACGTGTGTGTCATGCACGACTTTCTGTGATCAGACCTTTAGGTGGTATCTGGGGGTACCAGGTACCAGCCTCTTGGCTGTGTTACCTTCTGGTTCTTCCCCTTCTAGCTATGCTGCTATAGGTAGTGCTGCCGGAGTTCCATGCTGCACATGACATCAGTGATTGGCTACCCAGTAAGTAACTACATTTTCTCTTTTCTCTACGAGCTGATGTTCCGGTACCAGCTCCAGCACCACACACCTTTACAGTCCCACCAGATTGCAGTAACTCCCTCCATCATTTAGCTATCAGTAGACCGTGTGACTCCCAGAACTTCTCGCTGAAGGCACTAAAAGATCTTAAATCTTTTACATGATTTAATGGAATTGTTATTATTTAGTTAATTTGACTCTTGAATTATTTTAGTTAACATTTAGAGGTCAACAAGTAGATTGGATCCCTTTTTGAGTCTTGGTCCTCCCAAGGTTTTTTTCTTCTACATTCAGGGATTTTCCTATCCACTGTCTCCTTAGGCTCGCTCATTTTGGGATTTGCCTTTTAAGATCGTATAACGTTATAAAGCTGCTTTGAATAAATGCTCCGTTGTACAAAAGCGCTATAGAAAAAGTATTGACTTTGACTTTTACCTCATCCTGACTTCCGATGGCCTGCTTTGTTTTTGTGGAGTTTTTTCAAAGATAAGATTTGACTGTCGGACGGTTTATACAGTATAAACGCCGACGAGCTAGAAGACGACCCCGGTCGCTCACTCGCGTCTTTTCTGTTTTGGTTTCAAAACGTTGAGGCAGCTCTCAAATGTTTTTGAAATGTTTTTTTTATTAGGTGTATTAGGTTATATTATAAGGTGTATGAGGAGGATGTTTGTGCCCTGAACGGCTCCCAAAAACGGCACAAAGTAAATAAACCATGAAGTCCATTCTGCTCTGCAATCCACTTTGATTTCTCCACCACAAAACCGAAGTATTGTGGTGAAGATTGAAGAAAATGTAAGCGTGCTTGGGGCATAATCATGCTCTGGCATGGTACAAGGTGACTAGTGTGAGTACAACCTCAGACACGGATGTTTACTCTGCATAACGTTGTTATGGGAAAGTAAAAAAGAAAGCCACTGACAAATAAACGCCCAAAATGAAGCTGTTTACAGATGCTCCTTTCGGTTTTAGACAGAACCAGCCCTGATTCTCTCCAGGTGAATCTATTTTCAAAGCATCCCGGCGCTTCTCAGACAGGGTCGGAGGCACGATGTTTCATACTCACGTTTCTTTCCCCGGCGCCCCTGGGATGTGAATATTTCATTACAGAGCATAACGAAAGGAGAAACATTATTTGCTTCAAAGAGAATAGAACGTGTACGGATGCCATTTCTGTGCCGAATCTACTCCCCCTCAAATCCGAAGCCTTACTGAAAATAAGGCCGAAAATAACCCGAGCCGCATTTCCCCCCGAATTCGGCCGTCTAAGAGATCCGAAACACGACAGCGTTCAGTCGCATTCAAATGTCACAGGCTGATTAAAGATTTCATCAGCGGCCGGCGGGTACGAGGCGGGAGCGTGCTGCTGTTTGATGTTAATTTGATTAAAAAACATTACTGATCGACTTAATTAGCACGTCGTAGGAAGCGTGGCAAGTCGCAAATCAAAGCTCTTCACAAATGGGTTTGAACTATTCGAGGCACCAGTGGTCCCAACTAAATCCGGCGTAAACAAACGAGTCGAGTGTGGACCGTCCCGGCAGGTCGGAGTCTGCGTTTATCAAGTTCTGGGGCATCTGGTGCCAATGATAAGTGGCACCGCAGAAACTGGGTAGATGGACATGAAGAGCTTTACCACAGGACACCGTAGAATTGTTTGAGAATAATAACAGCCCATGCTTTAATAAGCTCTGGATTTGATTGCTGGAATGTTTACACTCTCTGCCTCTTGATTCCTGCTAATGACTCTCAATCGTTTAGCTTCGGAAATCCTAATTAAGCTTCTGTTCAGGTTACCAAGCTGCTGAAGCAGTAAGCGCTCACCACCAGCCCGTCTGTGATTCACCACAATCACCAGCAGGTCAGCTGAAGGAGGCGATTGTTCTTATATTAATCTTAACTCTGGTTTTTAAGGTCACAGGTGGCAAAAAAGTGAAAGTTAAGTCGAAAGAAATGTATTTCTTCATTTGATACGCTGCACACCTCTCATTTTTGATAGTAGCTACACTACAATGAAAGAAATGAAATAAATACCAACCAGCAAGAATTCTGTCTCTCACAGACCTGTTAGTTCTTCTTTAAGAAGCCCCTCCTGTTCAGCAATCATTAACCGTGTTAATTGCACCTGTTTGAACTCGTTATTTGTATAAAACATACCTATCCACACACTCAATCAATCACACTCCAACCGCTCCACCATGCCCAAGATCAAAGGGCTATCTAAGGACACCAGGATTAAAATTGTAGACCTGCACAAGGCTGGGATGGGCTACAGGACAACAGGGAACAGCTCGGTGAGAAGAAACAACTGTTGGAGCAATTATTAGAAAATGGATGAGACACAAGCAGATTTCTGAGGACCCCATAAAAAGAGGTTTTGATGCTCGCCAGGCTGGATCCAAAATCATCTCTAAAGAGTTTGGACCTCACCACCGATCCACAGTCAGACATACTGGTTTCTTCCAAGTGGAGAAAATTCAAGACCTTTGTTACCCTCCCCAGGAGAGGTTGACCAACAAAGATCATTCCAAGAGCAAGGCGTGTAATCGGAGGACACAAAGGACCCCGGGGTAACTTCTAAGCAACTGAAGGGTCACGCTACCACAGAACAGTTAAAGGAGAACAAAGTTCATCTGGTCACTGGAAGGAGATACTAAAAAGATATGGTCCTGATATAGACACTGAAAGCAAAGGTTCACATACTTATGCCACTCACAAAGATCCAATATTGGATCATGTTCCCCAATAAATAAATGGCCAAGCATAATCCTTTTGTCTCATTTGTCTACCTGGGTTCTCTTGATCTACTTTTAGGACCTGAGTGAAAATCTGATGAAGTTTTAGGTCATATTTATGCAGAAACATAGGAAACTCTGAAGGGTTGACAAACTTTCGAGCACCACTATAAACGTATGTCTTTTGCTGAGGGTAAGAGGTGCAACTCCATGCACTTTTTTTACCTAAAAAAAAGCACAGTGACAAAATGCAAAGCGACTGAACACTAAATAACATATGGGAGCGTATCAGTCTTTAGATTCATCAGGACGTGACCACGTGACCTCATATGTAGTCAGTGGCAATTTAGAGTAATCAATTAACCTAACACGCATGTCTGTGGCCTGTAGGAGGAAACCGGAGTACCAGGAGTAAACCCATGCAGACACAGAGAGGACATACAGACTCCACACAGAAAGGACCCAGGCTGCTTTATTTACATTACATTTACATTTCCAGCATTTAGCAGACGCCTTTATCCAGAGCGACTTACAATTAATACAGTCTTACATTTTTAAGCAATTTTGGGTTAAGGATCTTGCTCAAGGACCCAACAGTGGCAGCTTGGCAGAGGTGGGATTTTAACCCTGGACCTTCTGGTCCAGAGTCCAGTACCTTAACCGCTAGGCTTTCACACTGGGATTCAACCCGGGACCTTCTTGCTGTGAGGCGGCGGTTCTACCCACCAAGCCCCAATGCTGGGCCTGTAAAGTCGTCACCTAATTCTGAATATTCATGCATGGTGGCGGAGGACGAGCACACGGTGCGAGAGAATTCAGACAATCAGTAAACCTGGGCAGATTAATCCAGAGCGTCCCGATCCTCCCGAGCCTTCGTCAGATTATCTCGGACGAGGCCCGGCTAATAGATAAAACGAACGGCGGAGCTGGGCGCCGAGCGAGAAGGAAAGCGCGGTGGAAAATAAATAATACCCGGACACAAAGGGCAGGAGGAAAGCAGTAGGTAGGTGTTGCCGTAATAGGCCGGGAGATCAATATTTAGTTAGAGATGTACGGCGAGAGCCAGTAAATCCAGACAGCTAGAGCCATTTGTTATTTGCAGGTGAATTGTATTTGCGTTTTCCTATGGCTTTCGAACGTCCATTTCTCCCCCCTCCAGAGTAAATATCATCAGTCTGTGTAAGGAGAATCGATGGCGCTCTGCATGGGAGAGGCTGATTAACGGCCGAGCTTTGCAGAAACGCCGCCCGTGTTGCATCACGGTGTCTCTGTGTGACAGGCGTCGTTAGAACGCGCGAGGGCGGCGCTCAGGGGAACGCTCCGTCCTTGCACCTATAAATCAGGATTATTCAAAAGTAATTGCCACGTTATAAAGCCCGGCCATGAGTATTAATACAGAAGGTGCTTCATAAGGCTTGGGAGAAGATTGGAAGTTTGTACGTCACGGTTCACATGGGGTTTAGGAATCTTTAAAAATCCACAGACCTTTAAGCACTGCTCACAAAAACAAGGGGCTATTTCAAAATGAACAGGAGGTGTTTGATTTGATTTGATCCGGAAAAAAAACGAAAAAACGTAAAGTCAGGGAAAGTTGTTCCATCATGCACGAGATGCCAAACTCGATTATGGTGCCAAGTTTATATCGAACTGGACCAGAATGTCCCCATATTGACTGTTCAGTAGGGTGTATGGTCACCGCGGAGTGTCAAAACAGCCGGACAGGACCAGTTTATCCAGCAGCAGCTCTTTCGAGATCCTCCCCTCTCTCTGTGATTTCACAGCATTTCAGAAGCTGATATTACTGGATGCTCGGCTCTCTGTGCCTACAGGTGCCCCCGTAAACGCTCGATAGGATTTCAGGTCAGGTGGCTGGGCAGGAAAGTCCATGAATGTCAGCACTGCTTGATCTTCGTTTGAGAAATGTTGTGCTGAATTGTAATGAAGAATAATGTCCATCTGGAGGGTGGGACTGGGGGGAGGGGGTAGTAGGCGGGATGGGGGTGTGGTCAGACATTTGTTAGTCCATGATAACCTTCGCTTGGAGCGTTAGAGGATGTTGTGTGTTCTGTTAAAATCATTCAAACACATTTAACGGCAGGTAAAGGCTCTGTGCTAATTACATCTCTGCCCCGAGTCTAACCCTGCATCTCCCCTCGAACGTCGCCTACCCCCCCACCCCCCACCCCCGAGTTCAGTTCCACCAATAAATTCCACAGAGTTGCTTTGCAGAGACGTGAAGGCTAACCTGAGTCGCGGCTAAGCAGATCCCATTAGGCCTCGGTGAGATGAGCTAGAAGAAAGACGGAGTTCACGCTGACCTTGACTGTAAGGGTTACATCTTTATTGATTGCAATCCTTCTCTGTTTGCTCTCCATTCTGCAGCCCGGCAGCTCGGCTCGATAAAATTGTACCTTTCCTGTAGATACCATCTTGCTAGGGTAATGTAGTGCCGTATGCAAGTTAGGCGGCGTCTGCTGCCGTGTGGATTGCTATGGATTTTTTTTTTTGGGTTACAAGATGAACAGTGTTGCATTGCAAGTGGAGCAAGGTGTCATGCTTATAGTACCACAGGCACGGAGCAGCAACTCTCCTTGCCATGTTTTATTTATTTTCGGTATGAACGCGACTGTTAGGTCGTACTACTTCGAGGGCAGGGAGATGGGGGATGACGGAGGCGCAAGAGTTTATTTTAAGAAAACGCCGCGATGCACGTTAAACAAGAGCTAAATGAGATCACTGCATTTCCTGAAGGAACTAAAACAGCGCTAGAAATGTGGCAAATATAAAGAACGTGACTTGTGGTTCCAGTACTATTTGGCTACACTCTGGGGCGCGTCTCAATACTTTTAGCCTCGTGCGAGTCCCAAAGCTTTTGGTTGCCCTGGCGTTGCTATGTGGTTTCTAAATGGGTGGCATGGTGTGGCTCTGTGGTTGCTAGTTTACTCTAAGTGGGTTCTATGGTGTTGCTATACGGTCGCTAAGTGGTTGCCATGGTATTGCTTGGTGGTTGCTAATTTATTCGAACTGGCTGCTATGATGTTGCTAAGTGGTTGCTATGGTGTTGCCATGGCATTGCTTATTGGTTTCCATGGTGTTCCTTGGTGGTTTCTAAAGTACCCCAGGCGGTTGCTAAGGTATCCCAGGTGGTTGCTAAGTGGTTGCTAGGCAGTTTCTATGGTGTCCCAGGTGGTTTGTATAGGATTGCTTGGTGGTTGGTAGGTGGTTGCTATGATGTCCCAGGTGGTTGGTATGTGGTTGCTAGGTGGTTGCTATGGTGTCCCAAGTGGTTGGCATGGGGTTTACTGCATTACCCAGTCTGGAACATTTCCATAATGCCGCTCATTCCCTCTTGGTTATGTGCAGCCAGCAAGATATGTTCATAAAGGTTGATATTCCTTCATGAACATTTCTGTTTTGATCCTGCAGGTTGCGCAATAGTTCACGCGCGATCGTAACTGAAGAATCCTGGCTTTGTGGATTTCCTGGATGAACTGACAGGCGGAACCATTTCATGATTTCGAAGGCTGGGTAGGACTGGGTAGCTTCTCCCCCCGAGCATTGTTCTGTAATTTACGTTTCCCTCCCGTGGAATTTGTTTGATCTGTGAGGGCGACGTTTCCAATTCTCCAACCCGGAAGCCTTGCATTATTTATGACGTCGAAAAGGGAGGCGGCCGAACGCCGTTTTCAGGGAGGCTCCTGCGTAACAGGGAAGACAAATGGAGGGAAATCTGGAGCGTCCGCAGTGCATGAAATCTATTTTCTGCTGCTGTGAGCTCGATAATGCGGCTTGAGAATGGAACAAACGGCAGTAATTGTTACCGGACTGTAGCGCCTCTCGAGAAATCGTTCCTGGGCAATAAAAGGCAATGGCGCTGGACGTCCCGAATTCAAGTCTGTCCTAAAGGGGGTCCTGAAGAAGTCTGGAAGTGATGTGGATGTTATTCTGATTCTATAGATCAAAAATACATCTATAGAGAGAGAGAGATTAAAGGCTTGTGTCTCTCTCTCCCTTTTCTTCTTCCTCCACAAATTTCTGTGCCGAAACCAGACACAGTTCGAACCTGGTTCCGTAGGTAACCACACCCTGCGTGTTCCGGGGTCGATCCCATTCATAGATTTAAGTTTAAAAACCCATAGAAATGCAACTCGAGGTCGTGTCGGGTAACATCGTGGCCGGACTTAACAACGCCACCAAATCACAGCCGTCATGTTATTCGCCAGGACACACTTTGCCTCTCTCTCTCTCTCTCTCTCTCTCTCTCTCTCTCTCTCTCTCTGTGTCGCCTCTCCAGGATACACGTTGCCTCTGTGTGTGTTTGTGTGTGTGTGTCACAGGGTAGCGTTGGAAATGAGGAAGTTTCAGTCTACGCCCCATCGCTCTCAGTAACGAGCCTAATTAAGGGACTGTTAATTTGCCATTTGTACCTCTAGCCATGATCTAGCGCCTAGGCCTGCATGCTCAATGCTATTCCGTCCTCGGCCCGTTGCCTGGAATACAAATGATTAAAGGCGGAGGCGCGGAGGAGGGAGGATACGGCTGAGGAGACGAGGGGACAGGGACGGGGATGGGGACAGAATGAGGCCAGGGGGAAAAGGACAGGGAAACAGCGATCCAAACAGAGTCGAAAAACCAGCAGAGATCCATCATTTTAATACTGAATATATTCGTGACCATAATTCTGACACGGCTGCTGCCCCGAATCTATCAGCGGTGATTCGGCGGTCAGAGCGATAGCTTCACGTACTTCACACTCCGTTCAAACCTCACCCACACACTGCGCCGTTTGTACGCTCTCACGTTACGGCTGGCGGGTATTTACACTTACTCATTCAACAGTCAACAACAGACAACAATAAAGGCTCTTCGTTCTCTTGATGCAGGATGCCCCGCCGCCCAGTAACACGTGCTGCACCCCGTGCCATCTGAGTGCCCCCAGGGGATGTGTGATGCCGGAGCAGCCCACTACCAGTCATCATTGTCATCCAGCTCAGGGTCGGCTGGAGAAAGGCAGCACAGGGTACAAGGTGGGAACCAATCCATCCAGGTAGTTTTTAGGAGATGCCTTTCAAATTGGAGAGTTGCAGGAAGTCCACGGATGCCAGACGCAAGGAAAACATGCACAAGTCAATTCTGTGCCACTTGCTTGCAAGCTGGGGTTATGCCTTATCTATGCATACCCCTAACGTGGGGGTGTCTCTGACGACATGGAAATGCAGCAACACACACAAGCAGCTTCGCTGCGATGGTGCAATGCTGACGTGGGCCAGGTGCCAGGACGCAGCACACTGGCATCACACAAACTCTGATCTGAGCCAGGGTGGCTTAGCGGTGAAGGTTGTGTTCCAGCTCACCAGAGGATTCCCAGTCTCAGCACTCCTCAGGGTCGGGACTGGGATTTGTGAGTCCTGGGTGTGTCGCTATCCTTTGTAGCTCCCCAACTTTGTAGCTCATGGGCGAGAGCCTGCAGACCTGAGCAGGTCCGATGCCAGGTTTGTGTATTTGTATCATGGACCCAGAATGTGCTGGAAGGTCTGGTCTGTTGTGGGTTTGTATAAATGAATTCCTAAGCCTGTAATGATTCGCATCGTGTGCTGCAGACTCGATGCTGAACAGAACTCTTTTAGCCCTGTTTGTTGCTGTGAAAAAAACCAGAGAAAATGTGTGTGTGTGTGTTCACTTGGTTAAATGTCAGCATTCAGATAAGCCATCAGAGATAAGCTGCTAAATATAACGCTGCATTGTTCGGCCGCCACCACCACCGTGTTCCTGCGATTGGACGATTGGATTTTACCCAGCGGGGACGTCGATGTCCTATTGTCTCTCACAGAAGGCCTGAAGCAGCTCACACAGGGACTTTAAAGGTGCTGTGTGTGTCTGTGTGTGTGTGTGTGTGCGTTTCTTGTAAAAGCACAGTGTGAGAGATACAGTGAACTCCAGACCTTCCACGACTCGCATGTTATACAGTATGGGTTGAGCTCCAGAATGAATTAATGAAACGTTAAACAGGTGTGTGTGGGTGTTGGTGTGTCCTTCTGAGTTTGTGTATGTATATGTATTTCCAATTGGTTTGTGTAATGGTGTGTTTCTGTATAAAATCTGTGTATGTGCATTTCTAATTTGTGTGTATAATGTTGTGTTGTAAATCTGTGTGTGTGTTGTTTTTAGAATATATATGTGTGTGTGTCCATCTGAGTGTGTGTATGTGTATTTCTAATTTGCGTGCGTGTAATGTTGTGAATTTGTGTGTTTGTGTGCCTTGTATGTGTAAATGTAATGTGCTTCTGTATAGAATCTATGTGTTTGTGTGTGTGCGTGTGTGTGTGTGCTTGTATGTTCGTGATTAAATGTAATGTTGTGTTGGTGTGTGTCTAGGTGTGTATTTCTAATTTGTGTGTATAATATTGTGTTTGTGTTCAGAATATTGTGTGTTTTGTGTGTGTGCTTGTGTGTATGGAAGGTGTGTATGCATTATGTTTGTAATGTGTGTAAATAATGGTTATTTGTGTGTTTGTGTGTGTCTCTAATTTGTGTGTAACATTGTGTTTCTGTATAGAGTGTATGTGTTGTTTGTGTGTGTAATCTTATGTTTGTAATTAAATGTAACGTCTGTCTATTTTTGTGTGTTAGGTATGTGTGTGTGTGCATTTCTATTTAATGTGTATAATATTGTGTTTGTCTATAAAATGTGTGTTTGTATTGTGTGTGTAGGTACGTTAGTAATTAAATGTAACGTGTGAGTCTGTGTGTATCATTGTGAATGTCTGCGTGTGCGCGCAGTCAATATGTGTGTAATGTTATGTGTATGATTGTGTAACTTAAATAAACTGCTGACCAAAATAAGGGGAAATGTCCCATAATGAAATATTGTTATTACTCCTAATACACCTTAGCAGACACAAACAGGACACGTTGATCACAGTTCTGAGATTTACACACACAAACACACACACTTTGTGCGGTTGTGAGTTTGACCTTGATTGAGGTTTTGGCTGCAGCCACCTTTGAAATCAATCCACAGTTTGTTTCCAGCAGGCAGACGTATTCATTAAATTAATAAAAGCTTCTTTAGTTTGTGTGACAAATACTGTGTGTGTATGTGTGTGTGTGTGTGAGAGAGAGAGAGAGAGAGAGAGAGAGAGAGAGAGAGAGAATGTAAATGCATTTAAACATTGTCGATGGTTTGCACGTCTTTGTTTGTCAGCAGTAAAGAAGTTCTGCCTTCCTGCCCTTGGAAAGGCTTATCTGGAATTAGCAGTGTCGCCACGGTGCCAAGAGGATTATGGGATATGTAGGAATGAGGTGTTTAGGGTCTAACTGAAACTGTGTAGTGTCAGCATTGTTTGACTGAGCGTGTTATTACATCATAACATACAAGAACCAATCAGGTTCTAGCAGAGAAATACAGACGAGCGCTTAACTGGTGTGTGTGTGTGTGTGTGTGTGTGATGATCTCATAACATTCCTGTAGAAACCGTCTGATTATTGCATGACTGTCAGAGCATCTTAGCTCATCTGTTTCCAAACACGAACTCAAAACATTCTGGGATTTGTAGTCCTCCTGTAATCTGATCTAGAGGTTTTATCACGCCACGGAACAAGGAGACGGAGGCAAATACAGCTCGCGTGGAAACACGGGTTTTACAAGGCGTAAAGTACGAGAACCAGAGAGGCGATGTGAGATCGGAGTCAAGGCACGGAAAAAGCAAGGTCGAAGCACGGGAGGTCTAGCGATAACGATCATGAAAAGCGCTTAGAAACGAGGTATGGATCAAGTGACTTAGCAGCGTGATAGTGGTGGGGGTGTGTATAAATAGGGAGAAGTGGAATTACAATCAGGTGAAACTAATGAGGAGTAATTGGAACTCAGGTGATGCTGCGCATGCAATTGGACGGGTTTGGTCGCTGGAACCTCCCGAGGGTGTGACAGTGTCCCCCCGCAAGGGACCCTCAGAGGGCGAAGGGGAGTGAGTCCCAGCGGGTCTAGGAGCAGGCACGGATCGGTGGGGACGGCCGCGTCCTCGAGGAGCTGGCCGGTGTGGGTGGGTGGTGTGAAAGTCTTGGATGAGGAGCGGGTCAAGGATGTCCTTAGCGTCCACCCAGCATCGTTCTTCCGGACCGTAGCCCTCCCAGTCCACGAGGTACTGCAGCCGGGAAGCCCGCCTCCGGGAGTCTAGCAGCCGGCGGGCCGTGTAGGCAGGGGCACCGTCAACCTCCAACGGGGGTGGCTCAATGGGTGGAGCGTCAGCCAGCAGACCAGGGACCCAGGGCCTGAGAAGAGAAACATGGAAAACCAGGTGAGTGCGCATGTGGGGTGGTAGAGCCAAATGAACAGTGACAGGGTTAAGAAGCTTGGTGATCTTGAATGGACCAATGTATCGAGGTGTGATTTTGCCAGAACTCCCCTGATTACGGACATTGCGGGTTGACAACCACACCCGGTCGCCTGGTCGGTAGTCAGGTTCTGGAGTGCGCCGCCTCTTGGTCTGGGATTGGTATCTGCGGATTGCCTGGGAGATGTGAAGATGGACCTGCTCCCAAATGGTCTCACTAGGTGAAGGTCTGAAGGTGAAGGATCCCAAGGGGCTGATAGCCGAGGATGCATGGAAGGGCGTGAGGCCCGTAGAGGAGTGGCGCAGGGAATTTTGTGCAATCTCCGCCCAGGGGAGAAAGCGGGCCCAGTCCTCCGGGTTCTCCGCACAGTATAGCCTGAGGAATTTCCCCAACTCCTGGTTAGCCCTCTCACACTGGCCATTGGATAGGGGGTGGTAACCTGAGGTGAGACCACGACCCCCAGCTTCTCCAGGAAGGCGGACCACACGGTCGAGGTGAATTGGGGACCCCGGTCAGTGTGTATATCCTCTGGGATCCCAAAGGATGTGCAAACCTTGGCGAAGATAGTCTCGGCCGTTTTAAAGGCTGTGGGGAGCTTCGGGAACGGAATGAACTTCACCGCTCTGGGGAAGCAGTCCAGGATGGTGAGAATTGCGGTATGACCCTGAGATGGGGGAAGGTCAGTGACAAAATCTACGGCCAGGTGAGACCAGGGCCGTTGGGGAATCGAGAGTGGGGCTAGGCGACCAGATGGCAGGGTACATGGTGTCTAGCTTTGAGCGCAGGTGGGGCAGGAGGCGACGAAGGAGTGGATGTCTCGGGACATGTGCTTCCACCAGTAGCGAGAGGTGAGAAGTTGAAGGGTATGGGTTTGCCCAGGGTGCCCGGTGCAGGGGGAAACATGAGCCCAGGTGAGGAGTCGGTCCCGGAACTCCGGAGGGACGTACTACTTGTTAGGGGGGCAACCTGGTGGCGTCCGAATTTGGGTGAGTGCTTGGTCCAGGTCCCTCTCGAAGTCCCACTGGATTATACCGAGGAAGTACGAGGCAGGTAAAATGGGTTCAGGGGATTCTGGAACGTCAGCGTGCGAATCCAGGCAGCAAGACAGGGCGCCTGCCTTACCGTTCTTAGACCCGGGGCGAACCGCGCCCAATGGGCCTGGCGAGGGTTGAGTCGTCTTGCCGCCTTCAGATACTCCAGGTTCTTATGGTCAGTGAAAACCGTTACGGGATGTTTGGCCCCCTCCAGCCAGTGTCTCCAGGTCTCCAGGGCTAGCTTGATGGTGAGTAGCTCCCTATCCCCCACATCATAGTTCTGCTCCGCTGGCATCAACTTGTGGGAAAAGAAGGCCACCGGGTGATGCTTGGGAGGGTCCCCGAGGCGCTGGGAGAGGATCGCCCCAACTCCCACTAATGAGGCATCTACCTGGACTATGAAGGGGCAACTGGGGTCGGTCTTTCACCGATTGCGGCCGTAGCCAGACGAGGACGGCCTCCACCTTGGCCTCATCCATGGCCACACCCAGCAGGGAGATGACATACCCCAGGTAGCTGACCGACTGGGTGTGGAACTCGCACTTGGCCGCCTTCAGACGGAGTTCATTTTCCTGGAGGCGCTGGAGGACCTGCCGTACCTGGGAGATGTGTGTGGGGAGGTCCGGTGAGAATGGCAAAACACCCCAGCATGTCCCGTAGCACCTCGTTAATAAAGGCCTGGAAGACCGACGGGGCGTTGGCCAGGCCGAAGGGCATCACCAGGTATTCGTAGTGGCATCATTAATTACAAATATTGTGCAACATTCCAAATAATATTAAATACTGTCAATTTCCAGTAGTTTATTCTTTCTTACAAATTAAAGAATGCAAAAATAAACTACAACCACTGAATTCACCAGCTGAGCTTGGATCAGGGTCACCGCTTGTGGATGTAATTTACTTTGGATGTAATACACTTTGTCATGAATAAAAAGGGAATGCATTATATAAATGAGATGACTCACACGTGACTGCTGGCTCACTGACTTTCGTACGTTTTCCCCTCAAAGAGAAACAGGCAGAACATTACAACAGTGGACAAAACAGAAATAAGAAATGGGAGCTAGCATGCATCATGTTTTATACATCAGCACATAAGTGCAAAATCATGTACCGTATCACCTCTTCTTCAGCTTCTCAGTTCAGTTGTATTTCCCATTCTGGAAGCAACCAGGTACAGAACCTCCTAATAAACCATTTAATTCTATATTAATCCGTTAAGCTCTACCTCAAGAACTCTAACACTAAGTAGCACTGTTGCTCTCTGTTGCACATATCCTTACATGGTATTTATCTTGTTTTATTTTTATTTTACTTTGTACTTAGAGATTTATTTTGTATTTTATTCTTGTTTCATGTTCACCTTTATGCCGAAACAAATTCCTAGTCCGTGAATCTTGTTCACTGACAATAGCAATAAAGTCGACCATTAAAATTTAATGGCCATAATGACCATTAAAATTTAGGAAACAGTTGTAGAAACAGTGTCTATCCATCTACGTTAGACATCATTTTAGGCCAGTAATTTGTTTAGAAGGTGTGTCAGAAGTTATTTCATTAGGAGATATTTCATTTTAATATTTTGAAGAAAAAATGTAACAAAGTTTTTGTCACATTCATTGTTTTAATCTTTAATTAAAGACTAAAATATCCTCATACGTTTGTATCCTCATAGTGCAGCATAATGTTCTTGTCACTATGTGGGTACACATAAGCAGGGTGTCAATAAGAGTGACAACTTTTGCATGGCATGTTATTTACTTCAACAAATGAAGCATATTTAAACTTACCATTTAATGATTCAAACTGTCTAATATAAGGAATATAAGGATCTGATATGCATTATTTACATTCCTAATTCAAGATTAAAAGTGTTACTAAATAATTTACTGTCTCTAGACTACCTAAAGAACTTAGCTGAAATGGAAAAGTGATTTAATAATGCATTTAAATAGGCACCTAGAATGTGCACATGCTGTTGGATAATGAATTACATCATAACTATGCATATTTTTAATACAGGGGTCTAGGATGAGATCATATTTACAATCACCTGTTGACATCAACTGTTTGAAATCACATCCTTGTTTAGTTTTGTAATGAATTACCAGCTCTAAATTGCCCTGTCTAAACTGTCCTGTTTTTTAATGTGTTGCTGGCCTGAAATGCAGAAATCGACGGTTACCAACTGAAATGAAGTTGATCAGACAAAACATTAAATATCTCAGGTTCATACTGTCTGCAATGAAATAAAACTAGATGTTAAAAACAATGTGTTTTATATGCATTTACTTTCCAAACTTTTTCAGATTTTGGGTTGTAATTGATTTTACGACCACCAACAGGTCGAGCCTCTTAATGAGGTGACAATCTAAATCTTACAATTAAAATCCCTTGGGTCCGTTTTTGAGTCTTGGTCCTCCCAAGGTTTCTTCCTATATTCCTATATTTTTTTTTCTTTGCCTCTGTTGTCCTAGGCTTGCTTAATTAGGGCTTGGCTTTATGAGATAATATTATATAGTAAAGATGACATTGCCCTGCCCAATTGTAAAAAGCTATATATAAATAAATCTGACTTGACTTAACAATAATTTAGCAGTTGTATTTTTACTCTGTGGCACTCCTGATTTGGTCACTTTAAAACCCAACTTTGAAGATCACTAATACTTCATCACCGCTGGCAATACTAGAAAGGTAATCTATTAAAATGTACAATGCAAACTGTACAGAGTGCAACACAAACTTTAATGTGTGAAGGAATCTCAGAAACTGTTCTTAATAGTGCCAGTAGGCACAGCACCTAGGCTCAACAATGCCATTTTCAAGTAAAAATACTCTTTATATTAACATTAGAGGATAATAAAAGGACTGTGACAAGGTAGCAATGGTAATGTCTAGTCAATGACGATCTCAATCAGTGACCTGTTTCAGACAACATAATGTGGTTGTTAAAAGTACATACCTGTAAACATGCATATAAAGGGTTTTTCACAACACAACTGTGTGCAAACAGTATATAAATAGAGATGAGAGATACTGCTGAAAACATGAGCGACCCCTATTTGAACCTTCCCTAAGGTCTCCTTGTCCAAAACATAAACTATTATACACATGCTAAACATTGTTTAATTCAAGATAATCTATATGAAGTATAGAAAATATAGCAATATACCTAAATAAGCAATGGACATGGGAATCTTATTAGTATTATGTAATGGTAATTATAGTTCAGTACAGTACTGCACTGTATTTTTAATACTATTCCCTTCTCTTGTTGGAGTTTACTCAAATGTTGGTTGGATTCATTCATTTATTGTAATATACTGCTTAGAAAAAATGTGGGAACATCTAAATATGGAAGAGTACATTTTGAAGTAGTAATGTTTGTCAGTACAGTTGCTGCGTAGGGCATTAACGTACTGCTGCCACCGTCTGGTGAAAGGAAGTGCAGCGTGCAGCTTAAGAGTGGTGCTGACTGCGGTAAGCATTTGGTCACTTCTGATTTAAGTCAAAAATAAAATAAGAGCCTCACGTGGTGTGTTCTTTATTTAAAAAAAAGTGGTGTGCTCATTTAAAAAAAGACAGCATGGACCTGATATAATGTTTTGTCTGGTCTGGTTCTGCACCACCTTTCAATAGAAGTTAGTAAGGGGGCAATTTATTATTATAATAAATAAATAATTATGTGATTTCAAACAGATGCAGTATATCATTTACCAAGAGAGAGACGTGAAGACCAGAGAGTGGTCTATGAGAGAAAAGCAAGGCATTCTGAAACAGATGGGAAATCAATCCGAGCCATTGGAAAAACATTGGGCATAGCAACCACAACCATTTGGAATGTCTTGAAAAAGAAAGAAACCACTGGTGTACTGAGCAACAGGCATCGAACAGGTCGACCAAGAAAAACAACACCCACTGATAAGAGAAGAATTGTCCTAGTTGTAAAGAAGAACCCAAAAACTACAGTAAGCCAGATCCCCAATGACATCCATAGAGCAGGGGTGAATGTATCTCAGACATATGGACTGATTAAACCAAAATTAACCTCTATCAAAGTGATGGAAAGGCCCAAGATCCAAGGCACACAAGCTCATCTGTAGGGCATGGTGGTGTAATGTCATGGCTTGGGCATGCATGGCTGCCTTTGGAACAGGCTCAGTCATATTTATTGATGATGTAACTGATGATGGTAGCAGCAAAATTAATTCAGAGGTGTACAGACAAATTATGTCTGCCAATGTAAGGAGGAATACTACCAAACTAATTGGCAGGAGTTTCATTTTGCAGCAGGATAACGACCCAAAACATACCGCATAGAAGACAAATGTGTTCATCAGGGGGAAAAAGTGGAAGATTTTAGACTGGCCAAGTAAGTCACCTGATCTTAACCTGATCTTAAACATGCATTTTACCTCCTCAAGAGGAGACTGAAGGAAGAATCCCCCCGAAATAAACAAGAATTAAAAGCCTGGAGTAGCATCACAAAGGAAGAGTGCAGTTCTTAAAAGCAAGGGTTTTCCACCAAATGCTAAGTACAATTCACTTTAACTTTGTTTGTTCCTTTACTTTTGCTCAGGTATAAAATGGTGTGGTGTAATACAAACGGTGATAAATACAGATTTACTTACTTACTTACATATTTTGAGGAAAATGCCAGTAAATAAAAGCTGAGATTCTGAACTCTTTTAGTCTTAAACGCAAAGGTCTTTAGTGAACAACAAAAACAAGAAAATGTGCCTTGCCATTCCAAGTATTTTGGAGGGGACTGTATGGAGTCAGAAGGTCTCAACATCAATTTTTTAAAAAAAAGCATCTCTACGTTAATATTGTAAAATCGAAGCCTCACATGATCTCTCTCTGCTATTGCACACTTCACAATTACAATGCTGAATTTAAAAGCATGAAAATATGACCTGTTTGAAACTGTGCAAATTCAACCAGGTAGCTAATCAAGTGTGTATGTCACTTAATTTATTTACTGGTACTGATTTCTTTAGTGGTTTGAGCTGCACCGTTTTGTCTGAGTGAAGATTAATCTTAATGATGCTGCATATGATGACATGCCAGAGACCTATGTGCTGTCCTGTTTCAGTGTGACCATGCCCCATGCACAAGCTCTAAGAAGGGACTCTGACTTGTCTGTTTCCAATCAATCACCTTCATTTATTGTTTGTTTATTTGTTCTTTTAAACTTCCAGTATCAGCATCTATGATCATTTTAGCGACACAAGGATATATCATGACAAGTCATACATATATACATACATACACAAATGTCGGGCTAATATAGTGCAATCCGTTAACTTAATGCATGTCTTTGGACTGTGGGTGGAACCCTGTGTACCTGGAGTACACCCATGTGGACATGTAAGGGGGGGAAGGCATGCAAACTCCACACAGTAAGGACTACTGGACTACCGCTACATCCTGGGATCGAACCCAGGACCTGCTTGCTACTACTCATTTAGTCCTCTCTCATTTTACACTTACATTAAGTTTCAGGTAATTCAGCAAGACCCTGACATTCTCCCTTTAAATATAATTAATTCACAAGGTTGATTCACAAGGTTGATATAATTGTTATTTCCATTATCAATCTATTAATTCAGAAGGTTGAATAAATTGTAATTTCCATGATCAAACCATGATGCTCAGCCAACACTCTTTTAACAATTAAGATAAGGTTTTACTATTGCAATGCAATTAGAGCCTCTGGGACTTCACGTTTCTGAAAGGTGAGAAAATATTATTAAAAGCTGCAAGATCCCAGACTAAAATTGGAATGTACAAAGCATGTGTAAAAGACCTGAAGATATAAAAATATAAAATGCAGTGCAACTAAACTAAAATAAAAAACACATTTTCATTCAAATTGTTTTGTAATGACAGTTTTGTTATTGTTATTGACATCAGTATTACTATTAGTTCGTGTCAGGTTATGTTGGTTTTGCGTTGTAGTAAAACGGAGCTCTCTTATTGGTGGGAGTGGAAGATTTATGCTAATAAGGGAGTTGGGAGTTCTTCAGGCGCGCGGGAACCGCCCTTCATTCAGGCACGCGGTGCGAGAGAAGCTGTATGTTCGTACTCCTCAAGGTTCGTTTCGGTCCTTCTAGCCGCATCTGCTTCCGATGTGGTCGTTCGTTCTCAGTCTGCTCCAACGGGCCGCGGCGGTCAAACAGTGAGTATATGTTTGCTTGTGTGTGTGTGAGGAAAAAAAAGATGGTGGAGCGAGGCGCGTACTGTTGACGTGAAACCTGTTGTGAGTGAGTGCACGTTGGTGCTAGTGCGTACTTTATTCTCGTAGACACGTGGGGAGAGAAAAGCAACAGAGTTAGCGCAGGTCAAACCCCTCACCAACACACACATGTGCAACTCTGTCTCTGTATCTCTTGAGCATGGAGGACCATGAGGGGGTTGTGGCGAAAAAAAAGCTGCGCGCGTTGTGTTTTTGTTGCTCTGCCCCTCGGCAACTTTTAGAACAAAACGCGACTCGCGCGATCAAGATTTTAAATATTGGCTGCGACAGCGTAACACACGGTGCAGCTCAGAGTTGTACACGACAGCTTGGTGTGCATAGTTTTGAATTCGAGTGTTTGTGTATAACACCGAGTTCAGCGGCTGCAGAACAAAGCGGTGGTAGCACATGGGGGTCGCAGGCCGCACGAGACCTGTTAGCTCCATGGCTAATGCTAAACACATACACATGCGCGTGCTTTGGCGTTTGGTTTTCAAAAACCGAGTGCTTACGGAAACGCCCGCTCTGTGATTCAGACCGCTTGAGAGTATCAGCGCAATAGAAAATCTGTTTAATGCTGATGTAACTACTGGAGTGGTTGATCGTGGTGCGCGCGCGGGCCGGCAACGTTTGTGCATTTAGTTGTTCGTTCGGGAGAGACGTCGTGTTTCCTATATAAGCTTGATATGGATTTAAGCGTTTGCGTAAACAATTTTCGCCTTTATGTTTAGGTCTGATGTGTGCGTTTGCGCTGCGTTTTGTTTGTACTGGCAACCCGCACTGTTGCTAATCAACGAGCTCTCTGACTTGCCATGCTGCTTTATCTCTGATTGTGTCCTTTACAAAAGGCATATAGTTGTTTGTTCCATAACCCATCTTCATGCTTTAGTTTGCCCCTGTGTTACTTGTTTTCCCATTTAATCACACTGCGGACACGGCGGCGCCATGTTGATGCGCAGCTCGGGGGGAGGGGGATTGGCACGGGCGGAGCAGAAAGCGTGTATGGATTGGATGTGTTGGGGTTAACTGCATAAGCAGATCGGAAAGGAGACTTGCGCAGCGTTTACACTACATTTGCAGTTCGCGTCGCTAAATGACATAGGCAGGGCCGGGAGGTTGTCGAAGCAAACAGTCGTCCATTTCGGTGCGGTTAGCGTAGCATAGGCTAGCTATATTGCTGTCGTAACGAGGAAACCTTGTAGGCGATTAGTTGACTTGTGCTTCAGATAAGACAAGGGAGGCCATTAAAATGCATTTCGGTTCATCGTATTCTTGGTTCTGCACGCTACAAAATACTGCCGTGTTTTGTTTTTGTGTTGAAGGCTTGCAATAAAGTTGCTTAATGAAACTACCATGTGACTACAAGCAGTCTTTGCCGACTTCTAAGTCGGTTCTAAAGTAATACTTGATTTTATTTCTGAAAAGGCATTCGGTGTATTTTATTGCTTTTATACAGTTTTATTTACAACCAAATTGTTCAAATGCATTATGCCAAGAGTAGGTCCTCAAATTCCATACCCTGGCTCAGTGCTAGAAACTCTGGGTTACTGTGATTTCACGTGGCTTCTTGTTGGTTTTACCTATGTAAATGGCTTTTAGGTAAGTCAAGACTGCTAGAATTCTGAAGGGTTTCTCCTTTCAGAAAGCATCTTGTCTCATTGTTCAGCATAATTAGGACGGGGTATTATTTGCATGTTATCATTTCAGGTTCCTGTTGTTGATTCAAATACTTTTTTTAACTTTAAAAGTAATTTGTATGATAATTAATCCTTAACATGATTTAAATTAGTGACATAGGAACACAACTTCTAGTCTAACATAAGCAATTATTACTGATAAACATGTGGTCAAAAGAAAAATCATTTTTATATTTTACTTATAATGGGTTTAAGTGGGATTTCTAAGGTGAAATTGCTTTTTCAAGAATTCTAGCTTGTTTCCACGTTGAGCACTGTCTATTGATCTCTCAGCAGCTGTTTTGACAATCATATTTGTTATTGTGCAGCAACAATGATACATGTAAAGAGTAATTGTAGAATCGTAGACTAACCTCTCTTCAAGACTAAGACTGTAAGCTGTTTTGTTGCTGCAGAGATCTTACACTTCCCATACTGTTTATGTGCATTTTGCATCTTCTGCACGTGTCATTTCTGAAGACGTGCGCCACTGATGCCCAAGATGAATGCAGGCCATGATGTGCATGTTTAGTTAATAACGACTATATCCATGGACTAATGCTAGTGGTGCAAACAAAAAAAAAAAACGATGGGATCATGTACATGATGCACCGGTCCTGGCAGAGCCCTTTTTAATATGGATGTGTATTTGTTATAAAATGTTAGGAAGCGATTAATTGGGCGTAGTGGGAAACACTTAAAATAGCGTAGTACCATATATTGTCGTAAGCTACAAAAGGTTTATATAACACTACTTTAGTTCTTAAAGTGAAAATGCACAATGATTAGAGGGAAAAGGGACTGCAAGTACAAGTAAGGATTAAACTAATGAATTTACTTTGCGAGTCAAAGATGCAACAGTGCTGTGTGAAATTGATATTTCTAGTTGTTGATTCTTTGCAACTATAATACAGCAGCTGTGTTCCCCAGACATCACAATTGTCAATTCCAGAATTAGTGACGAACAACAATTTTAATCTCTGTGTTTATTACATTTGAACCATGAAATATTGCAAGTCTGTGGAAATCTTTCTGAGGCAGTTCTGGTTGCCTTTTGATATGCTACATGACCACCTTCCCATGGGGTGGTGGACTTGCCCTTGCTTCAAGATGACAGCTATGTTTCAGACTTAGAACTCTTACCCATTACTTGCTGGGGTATTCAGATATGTCATTTTCCTTGTTTTATCGAAATAAAAGCATTGTCTCTTTGCTGTGTTTATTATTAGGGTTCTTGTATTATGTTGTGTGCATAAAGCTTGTGTTTACGTGCCAATGTACCAAAGGAGTGATTTTGTGTTTTAAAAAAAAAGTGCTTTTTTTTCTCCCCACAAATATTATGCTTGTCCAAGGCATACACTAAGAACATGCTATAAATTGGACTTGATTGCACAGAGTTGTACTAAAGTGTGCTGCAGAAACTAAATAAAACTGAAGTAAAAAAGAGAAATAAATGATTTGGTTATTAGGGTAATTATGCTGTTTGTGTGCATTTAACTTGTCATTATTTCTGCTGGCTGTACTTTTAGCACAAATCGGAAAACACAAATGAGAACTTGCCTGTGCTTATGGGTCCAACAATATTTCCACCTTTTCTGGCTCTGTGGTATTGCTATGCAGATCCTTGCTCCTGTGGGCCAAAGGTCACAAAGCGAACATGAGACAGCCTTGCTTGTGAAATGTAGCTGCCTCGGGGAACTGCAGGGTGACCTTGCTTATCATGACAAATTTCGTTTAGACAGAATTTCTGGGGATGTCAAGGTAAGTACATTTCTCAGTGCCCAGGAACCCTGACTGACCCAAGTGTGTGGTGGTTGGTCCAGATGCAGTAAAGCAGGTGGAGTGTGGTATCAGCTGCAATGTTTAAATAAAATAAAGTTTTATTTAAAGTTTGTGAAACTGCTTTATTATACAAGCAAAAAGCATTCATCCTACATTTCCAGTCATATAGTGGACCCAACACCACACAGGAATCAGCATAGTAAGAGATGTAGAGTATCCAGTGTAATGACCTTAAAGTATGGTATTTGATCTTAGTTACCTCCATCCATAATTGCTATGATATGAGATCCTTACGGTCTGATATTGAATTATCTGAATACTCAATGAAATAATTGCTAGAATACCTCATTACTAAAATGGCTAGCTACAAGTGAATGGCTGGATTTTTCTACAGATTTAAGCTATAGCTATGTATGGGATAATGGCTGGCTGTATATACATTTGGTCCCATATAGTTGTTGTCCTTTCTAAGTTGTTTAACCGATTGTAATGCTCCAAGTGAAGACTTATGTAAAACGGTTGTTAAAACACATGTATCACGATATTGGTTCAATGTCAAGTTTTTACTATGGGAAGGTGGTCGAGTAGCATATTAAAGAAGACCAGAATTGTCTCAGAAATCGATTGCCACAACATTTCTTGTGGTTCAAGAGTTATCAACACAAATCTAAACTTTAGTTGTTCGTAACAGGTAAATGGAAATGTTGAAAGGTGATCGTGACATCTGGGGAACACACCTGCTGTATCATAGCCACAGATTTCAACCACCGATACCCAGACAGACCACCAATTATAAACAGCCTTGTTGCATCTCTCATTGGCAAATTCTGAGAAACCAGGACCATGGACAAGAAGCCACGTAGTGGTCGTAGGAAACCACTACATGCAAAGAAACCTCAATAACGGTTTAGGCAGCCTTTGTGACAGTCCCCAACACAGAATGTGACCTATCGCAGCAAATTGTGGTGAATGTGGTGTCTGCCAGTCATTGTACGAATTCTTCATAACAATAAATGACACCCCTTCATGGTCCAGCTGACACTGGTACAGGAAAACTGTTTTAACCATAACCATTTAATCTGACTGAAGATGACTCTTTCAATTGGTTCTTTCCAACAGGATGGGGCTCCACCACACTATGGAGTAGATATTTATCAGGGCTGGTTATTCAATTCCTTTGTCATTGGAATGGCTGCCCAGCTCACCCGACCACATAACCTTTTATCTCAGGGGTCATCTAAAAAAATTGTCACGAAGGGTTGTGACGGCATTTCTCCAGAAATTGCGTGTTCATAACTGCTGGATCCTGTGCCTTCAGCTGTTTGTTCAGCATTTTAAACATGTCAGATAGCTGTGCATTGCAGGAAGTGTTCCCAGTTGTTTTGCAACTTTGTGTACTTTTTGAATCACAAAAAAATGCAAATTTGAGTGCTGATTACATGATCACCTTTCCATTGGGGAAAACTTGCTCATTCAGTATTACAGCATTCAAGATGGTGGCCACGTTCTGGATATAGCATAAAAGATAGGGCCCACCTCACCCATTACATGCTTGTAGGGGTGTGCTACATCGTGTCGCTTGTGATAATGCAGGTATTATTTTTAGATGATATAAAACATCTATATCGTGATATTCCGTCTTTCCATAATGGATTTAGAGTATGACTCCTAGGCAAAGCAGCAGATATTGGAGAAAGTGGGTTCTGTGGTGGTGGAGCTTACCCCAAGAAGGGGAGTGTCTTCGATAGTGGTTTTGAGACAGTATATCAGATTTACAACAAACTACAGTGATACATAAGCTGTGCAGAAGCTGTAACAACAAATCTAATGTTTCACTGCCTTCTGCATAAGTGTGGCTGTGTACGAGGAAAATGGAAAAAATTCCTCGATGTCAGGTATTTTAAACTATAACATTTTGTTGCAATTGTATGTTGTTAAAGTGTATCGTTATCGCAAGGGTACCTTAAAACATTGTGATTATATTTTTGGGCCATATTACCCACCCCCACACTTGTTGGGGTATTTTGATATGTCCTTTTCCCTGTTGTTTCTGAATTAAAAGGGTGAGGTGGCTTTTGACTCACCCTGTACTTCACTTTAAACCTTCATACGCTCGGTTTTAAAAATCTTAACCCTTTTTTTGTTTTTGTTAATTGTTCAGATATTACATTCAACAATAATTAATGCTTTTTTACTTTTCTATACTTGCAATGAAAATGAACAATGTGTCTTGCACACATGGTTTCTTTTCTGGATACTATTTAATTATAATTAATGTTTGTATTATGACTTGTATAAATATAAAAACCTAATACAGAAAATTATAATTTGTTTTGGCGTGTTCTGTTTCACTTGTTTACATTAACAGCTATGTAATTTACTCTGGTCTGGTAAGATCCAAGTTTACCTTGTTACCTGACACGCCTACTGTTTGTGCAATCTCCCGATGTTCATGTGGCCTCTCCTGGTTTTTCTCCCACATTCTAAAGACGTGTTTGGTGAATTGGTCAGTCTAAATTGCCTCTGGTTTATGTCAGACTATGGTTATGAACATGCTCCTGTCATGACTAGTCAATGATGTGAAGTTAAATATATTGGCATATTTATTTGTCGGCTGATGGATTGTGCAGGTGTCGTCTAAAATAAGGAAACTTATTGAATTCAGCTTTAGTTTTTCCCAATGATAAAGTGGCTGTGATATAAAAAAACTTGTGATGTGATTTGCCATCCATGCTTCAGTAAAAGGTGCCCTTCTATTTCTGATTAGCTTTCTTTAAAATGTGGCTGAATGCTAGCACGATCATCAGTTCTGTCTCTTCTGTATCTTTAGGGCAAACAAGTACCTTGATTATGACACCAATATAATTTAAAGGGATAAAATCAGGGAAATGCGTTGGCCACTCGACTGGGTCGCTAGACCAGTTCACTGTTAGGGAAACTGCACATTAATATGTCTCTGACAACTTGCCCATAATAAGGCGATATTCCAGCTAGTTTGGAAACTAGATGACAATTTGGAAATGTACTATCTTTTGACAATGAAAGGGACACCCCTTTGGTCTATTGCCTTGCATGACGGTCTGCCTTTAGTGTATCATCACTGAAGTTAGATCTCAATTGGAGTAAACCATATTTCAATGATGTTGGAAACATGGCTCTTTGGTCTTACTGAAATATACCCACCTTTTACATGAATGTGTTAACAAGCTCTTGCCATTACAGCAAGGGTAAGCTGTAGGATGCTACATGAGGACGCTGGGGAAAGCACTGAACTTTTTGTCATGAAAACCAAGGTGTTAAAGGGCAAACAATGGTCTGATTTCTTTCTCTTTTTGTTTTTAGGCTTGCTGTTCTGAGGCTTCGGATGCTGAAGTGCTGAAATGTTAAGTGTCTGTGTAGAGTCAAAGTGCTTACAGTGCAGGTAGTTCAGTACAGTATCTACTGCAGTGGAGGCACTTCAAGCTCTATGTCGATTTCTACATTTGAGCTGAAAACCAAGCCCTGGTCAACTCGGTTGTTATACCTTTTACTCTCTTGGTGGCCACACTTTCATGGCCCATTTGAAGGTGGTAAAGGGCACCCTTTCACGAAGCACCAATGTACTATGTTCTGTATGAGGTGTATCCTTGAATGCTTTCTAATGTAATTGGGTTATTATTCAGATTCTTGGAAGTGTATATATGATCATGATGAATGTGGTCATAATAATGATCATAATTAAATGGCAAGGTTTATTTACATTTAAGTATGATACATTACAGGTATAAGACAGGCCTGTTTGTTACCTTTAATAAACAAAGTCTTTCTGTTTTGATGAACTGTGTATTAAATGAATATGATGTAATAATGTAACTGCTTCCTTTGCTAAGGTGCATCTAGTGCAGATAGTGAATTGGTTGGCACCTACTGCTCTAAGTGCTCCTTCTGGCATGAGAAAGCAGGAATGTCATCAGCCGACCTTCTGCCTTTTTGTTGATTAATTTTTGTTAATCAATTGGTTTAATTTTATTATGTATTTATCATAAATAATTAAGCATGCAGTCCTCTGTTAGTTTTGCATTGTTGCACCACAAGAAAAACTGAGTTGTGCAAATCTATGCAAAACTGACTGTGGCCTTGCTTTCTGACCTGCGTTACAGATGTCTTGTTCAGGAAGTTGATTCAGTTTGTTCGCTGCAGTATTAAAGTGCTTATAGTGCAGGTAGTTTTGTATTTAATGCTTCTACTGCAGTGTGAGCACTTGAAGTACTTCCAGACGGAAGCACTTCAGAAACAAAGCAACAGAAATGCCAAATCTGCTTCAGAACTGACACTGGTTAGTTTTGCTGGCTTGCATTCAGTGTTAAGGTAGTCAACTGTGCAAATCCATGCAAAACTGATCATGTCTGTGAAAAATCTCAAATTGTATTCTTTCCTTCAATAGCTCAATGAAGTTTTATTGAACAGCCCTTTTTTGCTGTAATTATTAAAGTTTATTTTGATTCCACCATTGGACCATTTATTTCTAATTAAATGTTATTTTTGTTCCCATACGTCCCCCTGAACATCCTGGTCAGAACTTTCAGATTCATTTTTTTTCTTCCTGTAGTTTTTCTGAAAATTATTTAGATTTCTAATACATTTTCCCATTTCCTGGCAGGTTGGGATTGGCTGCAATGTTTATATTTGGGTGAACAATATTGCACTTGTCCCGGCCTGTTGAGAAGCATGGGCAAAACCGACCAGGGATCTTTGACATAAGATGGCAGTTCTGCAATCCTTTTTGTCCTCATTGTGATTATAATGGAAGTGCAAAGATGGTGTGAATTTTCAATAAACAGGGGCAATAAAACAAATTCAAACATGGAGCTGTGCCTTCTCAGCACCCTTTTGTCATCCCTTTGACGTAACCATTTAAAACCTGCTTTGGTACAACCAGTAGCCTTCCAGACCAACTGACATCAGCTGTAGTTTTAATAGCGGTATACTATATAACAGCTGTTCTATGACTAGTAGTACACTACTACTACACTACTAGTCATACAAGGCACTATCAAAAGCCAAAGTTCAAAGTTTTCAGTGGCTTCAATTATGCCTTTCATTAAATGTTTCGAGAAAGAGGAAACGAGGTGTGTGTGTTGGTGTATTAGTTCAAAAATAAGATTAGCACAACAGTTTACTTTTAAGTACCAATCCACTTTTATTTGACTGTGTTCACCACTCATTGCGGAAAAGTGTACTGTGATACCCTCACCACTAGATGGAGCCAAAGACGGCACTGTGTTTTTAAAATGGTTCATAAAACAGCAACTTCAACGAAGTTTGTAAGCTTTCTATACTTATGAATCACAAGCATCTGCATTATGTTAAGCTGTACTTTTTCTGATTAGGATGTTAGATGTAGTTTCTGTAAGTGCTAAAGGTTATTTAAATAAATTACAGACTGGCCAACTAACAATATAAATTTCAAGCTCAAGGTTATAAAAGCATAGGTTAGTGTCTGAGCATCTTGTGCAAGGGGAGTGTTTCTTGCATGAAATGTTGTTTTGAAAATGACCCATTGATGAATTAAACAATAAACCAGCATGGTGTTCTGCTGTTCGTTAATAGATTTTATATATCCATGCGCTGTTTATATATAAAATGTTTTTTCTGACCTCGCAAGAAACCCTGAAAATCAACATTTAGGAAATGGTTTGATGTAAATTTCCCCCTATCAGGCCATTCTTTCATTGTATATTGTTCTCAGCTAGCCCAAGAGCATAGGAAGGGAATTTTGTGTAACCAGTTTGTTGCGCAAGAAGTATTGATAACACGTTATTCACGTTATATAAAACCAAGGTTTGTACTGGTCCCACAGTTTAAACCCAAAATATGCCTGATGAGCTGTTTGTGCAAAGTCAGATATATTTGTCCTTCGTTTGGTGTATATAGAATATATCAGGATACATCATCTGCAACTTCTAAGCCTTTTGAACTACTACATGCTTACATCGTTTTTCACCCTGCTTATATAGTCGTAAAATTTCAACGTCAGAGGTTTTACACTACTGTATTTCATAAGCAGTCTACCTATGCGTTATATCGATTGCATATTCAGCATTTATTTTAACATAATGAGCTTGTCTTTCTGCAGAATGTCTTTTTGCATATTCTGCATATCCAGATAATAAAGTTATAAATATTGCTGTAAGTAGACAGCATTTTGCGGGGGAAAAAACGGTTGTGATTAGAGAAAACTGGTGTGGTTTTTGGATTCAGCACACTAAAATATATAAAGATCACATGTTGTAGTAAGCAAAATTGATATAGACCTGTTTTATAATTAACTTGCTCAGACCCAACAATCACCTCAGTTGTACCCAGATTTTTTTTCATGGGGTGGTTAGATGGGCCAAGAGTAACTTTTGGAAGATTCGGAAGACATGATGTGACAAACACTGTCAAACTCAGCTGAGATAAATATTGAAAATTTAGACTTAAATTAAGGCACCATGGATAGAGGCCCTTGGATAGAGAACGAACAAGTGTGTCTCCTGCCAGCACGACAATTACCCTAATCTTTAACTAAATTTAAATGAAAAATGGTAGCAAGGTTAATGTTTGTACTCAGCCATAAGGGACGGGATATGGATGATTTTAAGAAAGCTGTCTACCGCAGCTCACCATGAAAGTTAACTGCGCTCAAGCAATTCTAAAAGCAATCATTTGGAAAAAAAAAATATTCTTCAATTTAGGTGTGAAAACTGGCAAAGCAAAAAATTGTCTCTTTAAAGATTTGGACCTAAACAATCTGCTCTGATCATATCAGTGTTTTTCTGAACATTTTCCATTTCCTCATTTACTTGTGTAAATATATATTGACAAATATTTGAATGGGTTTAATCTCAAACTGTCATCCAAAAGTCAAAATGCTATAATTATTATTTAAATAGATATATTTTCTTCAGCAGACCAACATAAGTATTTATCAGAGTTTAAATGAGGCATTTGGGTCCAATAGTCTTTAAAATTGTATAATACCCTAAAATCACATATGCAGATATGCAGATTGTACATATACACATATACAGAAGCCTATCATCCGCTAAAATTTTATTACAGTTTAGCAAGAAGTGTTTACCACAGAGTTTGTTATTCTTTAATCAGAATGGACATCAAATAATCAAATACCCAATGTATTGCATTGCTGATTGATTAAACTCTTGAACTCCTGATTAGCAGAATCACCTGTTTGCAAAATCTTCTTTGAAACACTGACCCAGAGCTCATGGATACTAATAGGCCCAATGTATGTCTCGGTATCCATTGCATTTATGTGCACTGGCTGAACTCCCTCCATCGGTTGGACAGTAGGAGACCTCCCTCTAATGACTCATCACATAATCAATTTTGTTTTATAATTTGAATTATTATTATTATTTGTTTTTTCTAC
>JAUZST010000831.1:43830-69661 GCA_034779995.1 Parotocinclus haroldoi
CTCACTGGTCTCTCAATAAAACTCCAGTTGTTTTGCATCCTCGTCTCCAGTACGCTCATTCAACCGTTCGTGACAATATTATATGTTTGTGTGTATTCCTTTACAGGAAGGGAAGTTCCTTTTTTATTTTGTTCAGAGAAAAATGAAATTACATTTTATTGTTTTTATGTGTGTATAGTTTGCAAATTACTTAATGTTGTCACTCTAAAGGCATTGTTTATAAGTGATAAGTGTCTCTTCATTGATTAAATATGATTACACGCCATTTTTGCAGAAAAACCTTAGAGACATTTAAATGTTATGTAAAAACACTTTTGAGTTCATAGGAAGGAACCTCATTGTTTTTTCAAATGCCTTTGAAAATTGGTTTCACATTGTGCCCACCTCTGTCACTACATGAGTTATTCTTACAAATTTTACATGTGCTCTCCCATTGTGTAAACACCAATTTCACACAGAGAAAGAACTTGTATTACATTTAAAAGACCATTTGATGGCGGGATGACCAGCTGAATGTCCAGTATCTGGTTGTAAAAATAGGTTCATTGTAAAATTATCATTTACTGCTCATATGTCCCGAACACAGTTCAGTGTTTAAGTGAGATGCATAAGTGAGATGTACAGTTTCTCAGTCAGGAAATGCATGTGGAAATATGCTGGGGTGTTCAAAAATGTTCATATACATAGAGCCAAGCAAAAAAATGCTGGGAAATGATGACAATATGGCACAAACTTTTGCATACTATGCTTCTGTTAGACAAACATTAACTAACTTAATAGAATCTGAATGAAGGAGTTTAGTATCACATCAATTTTGTGAAACAGAACATGAGGGCTTTGGTGACATAAGTGATGGACAAAACTTTAAGTACTAACCAGTTTTTTGTCAATCCCTTTGGCTCTGATAAAAAAAACTTGTCTAAGGTATTCTCAGAGATGTTAGTGGATTTAAAACATTTGAAAGAAAATGGTATAATTGGAGGTAGTGAACCAGTTAAAATGACAATTTAGGGTTGCATGCAATTGGTGGGTTTACGGAAAACTTTTGTCATTTTTGACAGTACTTTGGTATGTACTCTGAAATCACACAAATTGAGTTTCAGAGTGACCACAATTTTTGTGGTCCACAATGTACACTTTTTATCAGCAACATTAAGGAAAACTCTGATTTTAATACTTTGAAATCTTTTCATGTTTGCCACCCTGGTCTTCTACCTTGTTTAGGTCATGACTTACTTGAAGGTATGCTAGCTTATGAAGTTGTGCTGTACTGGAAGTATTTCATTAGAGACTAGAAATGGCTTTCGTATTCACTATTGAATCGGCACAAGAGAAGTCCTTGCAGCCTGGAAGCTAAAGTCCAGACTGTGGTTTGTGAAATGATACAAATAAGTTCTTTTGTAAGTAAGAGAAACTGCCCAGAAGTTAGCAAAATGATGGTCGCAAGATATCCAAAGTTTTTGCAGAACATAAGGAGAACAAAAGGAGAAGGAAACAGAAGGAGATGAACGTAAGGCATACAATACCTTCGAGATGAATGGCCAGTTTTGTTTGCCGAACTTGAATGGCAGTCCACTTTAAGGAACTGACAGGAATTGGGCTTAAAGAAACTTTCACACAGATTGTGGACCTTAAGGGTATCTGTGCTGCCACTAAACCTTTTAGCATGGCGACAGTTTCCACTGCTTCCTGACACAACACTCGTTTTCCAGGTCGCTAACTTTGCTGTTCCAGGCACACAGCTGCACTGTATAAATAAATGAAACAGGGATTCTGTTTCAAAACAAAGAGGTCAGACAAATAAACGACAATAAACGACAGGTCACAAACAGTGCATCGCTCTGCTCTCAGGAAAGGCATTGGAATGAGCCACCCCCATCTGAGAGCAGGAGGAACAGGATTGTAATTCCAAACAGGCATTCTCCATTGCCCTGAAGGATATTTTTCACCACCCTTCAGAGGTCAGTCAGTTAGAAGCCTGTTAAAATTGCCCAGGGCGACCGCTCAATGGCCGACTATCAGGTTTAGTAGTCAGGTTTCGGACCCTTGCGGCTGAGGCCGGATGGGAGGAGAGCCCTCTCATTGTCCTTTTTTACCGAGGGCTCTATGAAGCCCTCAAGGATGAGATTGCCTTCCGAGATCCGCCCACCTCCCTCCCAGACTTCTGATCGGCTGTGCTACTCCGTTCTTCTTCACACGCTTTACGTGCTCTCAAACTCACGCTTGCCCCGTGGCATTTCGGTGTACATTGTGACCGATCCACTTTCATGCCAGCTGTGGGCGTTATCCCTGTTTGGGACACGACCAGATTTTCCCTAATTTTTCTTTCTGTACTTTGGAGAGCCTTTTGCTCTGCCTTGTTAGTTATTTCCCCATTCCATTTAACATCATTCGTCCCCCTTTCCCTGCATCCTTGGGTCCTCACCCCAAATCATAACAATTTCCTCCTTTTTCCTAAATGTTCCATCAAGAGAACCATTAATATCTGTCAGTGAGTACACCTCATCCGCTGTTTAATGCTCAATATATTGAACAATGTGAGAACTGACATTGTATCATCTTCTTTACCAGCTTTCGTCAACCAACTCAGTTTCTGCTTGATCAGCTTCCTCCACTGCAAGATTTTTGCTTAGGCCTCTCTTATCTGAAACCTGACACTCAGTCACTTTCATTCCACTCACTTCAGACATAATCACAGCTTCATTACTCTCCTTAATATCCCTTAAACCACTTGATTCACATTGCACATTAATGTAACATCCTTATTTAGCTCTTACCTCGCCACCCATCACTGGCACCACTTTGTACCACACTCAAAACATCGTAAATCCCCCAAGTTAGCATATAACATGAAACGTTTACCTTTATGTGTACACTGGAATGAAACATTAAGTGTTGTCTCATTTAGAAACATGTAAACTTGATGTCGAAATTAAAGTACGTGTTTCAGAGCTTGGTTCTTACAGCCAAGAGGTATCATCTTTAGAACGCTTGCAAACTGACCAAACTGAGAAAGCTCCCGCTCTATATCCTTGTTAGGAATACATGGTAGACAATTAGCTATAGTTACTCATGTAGCAGCTGAGACTAATGGGAAAACAGAAACAAACAGTCCGTCTACCTTTAGTCCTGATTCCACCAACTTATTAACAAGTTGCTCTTCTTGCAGAAACACTACTACAGCCTCATTCATACAGGAGGCAGAGAAAATCCACTCAAAACCAACCATCGCCCGCCCACATCAACTAACACCTGCTCCACCATCACTCCGATTTCCGGTTCACAACTAATCCCATGCCGGAGTGAAAGTGGCAGAAGCCAGCAAAGCTAGGCAACAGCCATCACACTACCCTATACAGGCGCAAAAAGGGTTTTTTGCTTTTACTGCCACATCCATTTGCCTGGCCCAGCTGAGAAAGCTCTGCTCCCATCACTGTTAAATAAAGTAGGTAGTTCAACCCACCCAGTGAAACATTGTTACTACCGTTTTCCAGACTGTGCCAATATAACAGGTTTATCCATGCGCATGTGTAAGCTAACAAGCTAGCTATACTGAAGAAGCTGCGACCATGCACACATACATAGAAGTCCTATACACGTAAGCAAAAAAAGACCGCTGCCATCAATGTAACCAAGCTTTCTGACAAGATTGTTTAACCATAAAATAATAAATCACTTTACTACTCTTCTTCTCCCCTTCACACAAGCCACAATAACACTCTACAGCTCCACCATAGGGTGTTCAATTAACCTTAAATCACATACACAAAAATCTGTTACATAATTATCGTCATATTAATAATAAAAAATAATCTATCCTTCAATATGAGTAATGAATATGTGAAAAAAGAATGTCTTCTTACCTTATTATAGAAAATGCAGACGCAACCTCTCTTCATTATCGAACAAAAAAACTGTAGTCATGACAGTATTGCCATTATTGCTAGGACTGGAGGAACTACGAAAACTGCTCAGTACTGCTTGCCGATATGGGAGAAACTGTACTGTCTGCAATGAAAATGGTGCCTATTGGCTGAAAATTCAGCTCTGAAGCTAGATAAGTTATGATCCCCATGGGAGAAGGCCATGTGGTCAGATGAGATTCCAGGAATTCCAGGAACACATTCCCAACCATGAAGCATCAGAGTGAAAACATCATACTTTAGAGATACTTTTCGACAAAGGGGACAGGATGACTGCATTGTAATGAAAGGAGGATGGATGGGGCCATGATTTTGGCCAACAACTTCCTTCCTTCAGTAAGAGCAGTGTAGATAGGTCATGGATGGGTCTTCCAGCATGACAATGACCCAAAACACAGAGCAATGGCAACTAAGGAGTGGCTCCATAAGGAGCATTTCAAGGTCCTGGAGTGGCCTAACCAGTCTTCAGGCCTTAACCCAATAGAAAATCTTTGGGGGGGAGCTGAAATTTAATGTTGCCCAGGGACCATCCCAAAACCTTGATCAACAACTACAGGAAATGTCTGACCTCTCTAATTGCAGGGTTTCTGTACCCAGTATTAAGTTATTTATTTCTATTGTAACAAATACTTGTTTGATGCAATAAAATGCAAATTAGTTGTTTAAAAATTATACAATGTAATTTTCTGGATTTTTTTCTTATTTTGTCTCTCAAAGGTGAAGTGTACCTACATTAAAACCTGAATGACAACAAAGGCGGTGTATCAATTACTTATATTACTCACTGTATATCTGATAATTCACCAGTTATATTAGACTTATTTTTTCCCTTAAACATCAGAAAACGACCCTTTTGGCTGAATCTTTTCACATTGCTTGTACAAAGGCTGTACTTTTGTATCTACTAGCCTGACATGTTTGACATGTTGACATGTTCTTAGAAACTAATACAAAGTAGTTGGTATCCTATTCATTACTTTGTGAAACGTTTAAAGCCTAGCTCAGAGGCCAAATAATATAATATACCTCACATGTCCATAAAATAAATAAGATGGATATGCAAATAATTTCCCAATCTATGAAAGATCTAGATAAACAATAATCTGAGACACCTACTATTGAACTATATAAAAAACGGATAGATTTACAATGAAATTTAATCTTTTATCCACCTGTCACACAGAATAATTGATTCATATGACTCACACAATCTATCACCAAGACAGTGACAAAGCTATTCAGCTAATGGATCAATCAGTTAATGAGCCAAGCTGCTACAAGGCTTATTCCACAGATAAAGGATGCACACCGAAAGACAAAAACAATCCAAAGGAAATTAGTGTAATTTTTATAGCTTTCTATGCATACACCTTAGAATTCCCCTCAGATACCACAGACATGGAATGTTTTTCAAATGACATAAAAATATGCCTAAAGAAATACCTCATACCCTGGGCCCTGATGATTACCCTATTGAATTCATAAGAAAAATATGAAAGAAAAGAGGTATATAAAACATATTTAAAGACTACTTTCTGTTTGAAGTGTTTGTGGAATCTTTAATAGGGCTATTTGTCACAGGCATCTATTTTGCTCCTTTAAAATAAAAAGACAACCCAGTGTGGATCTTACCGCCCTATCTCTCTTTTAAACGTAGACAATGTAGACAAAGTCTTGGTCATTGTTCTTACATCCCACTTGAAACTCTGTATTCCAAAAAAATTTTTAGAAGACCACACATCACTCCTTTTTAATTTATTTTACTTTTGCTAATGTGATATATTCACCTAGCACCACTGTGAGCCTGTCTGTCTGAGGGGAATTGGGAAAAACACAAAATAAAAAATTTAGATTAAAAAACAATCTGGCAACATCACATGTACAACACTCTTAGCACACAGGAGGCCTTTATTAATTTGGAAAACTTCTAAACCCCCCACCCCCCCATCTGCTGCAGCCTGGCTAGAGGATGTGAAAATCTATTTTAAACGTGCAAAGACAAAGTTTGTATTGAGAGGATCTGTGAAAAAGTTATACCTGATGCTACCTTGAAGAATTGAGGTGTAGGCAAATTGACTGTAACTGAGTGTATGGAATCAAGTATGTGCACGTGTACTCAGATATGCATGACAATTTGTATTTACCTTTGACCTTGAAACACTGGGTGTAGATATATAGATGTTAAAATATACAGTTATTCCATTGAATGTCATATGAAAATATAATAGCTGCCTGCTTAAGATTGGGGGGGGGATCCTGATATGATTAATTTTACTATGTTGTAATGTGACAATAATGGAAGGAAATGGTTTGACGTATGCATTTTGCATTGCATAATTCCTTCAATAAAGAAAGAAAGAAAGAAAGAAATAATGTTATCAACAAAGAACAGAACATTATCATTTTATGTATTAAAATTTTTTAAAAAGCCCAATTTTCTGCTTTTAAAGAATGGAATTTCATAAGAAACCAGTAAGTACAATTTAATGTGTTTCTTAATAATAAGAAACCAAACAGATATCAACAATTCACTCAGAGGGAAAATATTTGACTTTTGGTACCAAAAAGTACCAATTACTGGCATAAACACACATAATTATGTTATCCTAATCACCATATTTGTCAGGTCAGTTCAAACTGATGGATTCACTATGGTAGTACAAAATAAGAGCAGTACAAAAGTTATTCAAACTAACTTACAGCCTGTCCAGGTGAACCTCTCCTACCATCAGGGCCCTGTAAAAAGATGCAATCATTATAATGTTTAACTATTATGTGTGGTGAGCATACAAAGGCAAATGCATACAAGATTTGTTTTACTCCAGTTTGTGCATATTAATAGAAAATTATAATAGTAGTAAATTAATTGCTATAAATAGGAATTTGATTAATATCTGACCAATGTTCTCTTAAGATGTTAAGTCAGTTGTGCTAAACAGTGTCCTGACATTTTTCTTTAGAATTTGCTATTCTAATTTGTTATTTTCTATTTTTTAACTATATTAATAATTGGTATAATAGTTTTTTCAACAGCCTTCTGGCAGCCTACACGTTTTAAAGATAAGGCTTTTATAGATCTCTGTTATTTATGTTTCTGTTTATAAGTCATAGTAGGACAATCAGTAAATTAATTTTTACATATTTTACTGAATGAAAACACACCTGTGTGCCTTGTTCTCCAATGCTTCCTCTCTGACCATCTTCACCAGGTTGTCCCTATGTGAGAATTCAACAGTAATTAATATATTTATTCAGTACAAATAGATGTGCACATTCATGAAATTAAAAGTTTTACCCTTCTCTGCTATGTGTAAATAAACATACACTCCTGGGCAAAATAAATGGACCAAACCTAAAGTTACAAAGCAAACTCCTCTCCATGACCTCACACTTGATGTAAGTTCACATCTGATAGATTATCATTTTTTGAAGGAATTGTATACTAGTGGGGTCTGCAGTCAAAAGCCATAAAGGTGTAAGTCCAGTTATTTACACCCAGATATTCACAGTTTAAAGTTTATTAAGCTGCTTTATTTTTTATTTAATTCCAATGAAGTTGGGATGTTGTGTAAACCATAAATAAAAACATATGATGATTTGCAAATCATTTTCAACCCTTAATCAATTGAATACACTACAAAGACAAAATATTTAATGTTCAAATGGATAAACTGTATATTCAGTCATTTGAAATTTGATGCCTGTAACACGTTCCAAACGAGTTGGGACAGTAACTACAATAGACTGGGAAAGTTGAGAAATGTTCAAAAAACACCCGTTTGGACCATTCCACAGGTGTGTCATGATTGTGTATAAAGAGAGCATCCCTGAAAGGCTAAGTTGTTCACAAGCAAATAAGGGACAGAGTTCAGGATTAGATTGTGTATTTTGCTCAATCCTGGATATAGTTGCTCCTGCTAGAGTCAAATATATTCGAGCAAAGAAAGTTAGCACCTTGGTACAATGACCATACCCGTACTTTGAAGCAAAAATCTTTAGAACACAAGTGGAGACGTAGTAAATCTGTATATTTGTATTTGGTTTGTCCTTAATCATAGATAAAAATAAGAATAATCCTGATTTTGTATTTAATACAGTCTCCAGATTAACTAAAACATCACAGAAAGTGACTCTGAAGTTCAACATGATTTTAACAGTAATGACTTCATGATTTTCTTTAACGATAAGATAGGAAACTTTTAACAAAAAAACTAAATTCTCATTAAATCATCCATCTATTCAGCGACCTCCCAGATGCAGCACTAATGTAGATTTCTATTTAATTACTTCTAAATCAGGACTACGATCTTTTACCCCAATAACTAATACTGAACTATCCTCACTGATCAGCTCATCTAAGTCATCAACATGTTTATTAGATCCAATCCCTACATATTTACTTAAATAATTAATACAAAGTATTACAGAACCATTATTTATTGTTTTAAATTCATCCCTTACCTGTGGTTATGTGCCAAAATCATTTAAATCTGTCATAATAAAACCCCTGATTTAAAAAAGCCAATCTTGACCCTTGTGTTCTGTCTAATTATAGACCAATCTCAAATCTACCGTTCCTGTCTAAAATATTAGAAAAATCTGTTTATCAGCAGCTCTGTAGTTACCTCCAAAGTAACGGTATCTATGAAACATTTCAGTCAGGATTTAGGCCTCATCATAGTACCGAAACAGCATTAATTAAGGTACTTAATGATCTATTAATATCATCAGATAATGGATGTGTATCTTTTCTTGTTCTACTAGATTAAAGTGCAGCATTTGATACCATAGATCATGAGATCTTACTGGCTTACAGGCTAGAAAACACTATAGATATTAAGGGACTGGCCCAACTCATTAACCTCAGTAACTCATACCTGACCAACTAGTACCAGTTTGTTTATGCAAATAATTAACACTATAAGCTCTAAAAAGTAAAGTGTGCTTTCTCCCTGTACATGCTATGTTAGGCATTTATTCGTAAACAAACCAGTTAAATTTTGCATTGATTATAAAAGACTTCATGTAACAAATAAAACTCTGCATGGTCTGACCCCACAACTCTTAGATCTTTACAATCCAGCTCGTCTACTTTGTTTACTAGGTGAAGGACTTCTATATAGAAGCTATAGAATAAACTCCCCACTTTAGTTTGAGATTCAGACACTCTTCAAATTTTTAAGTCTATGCTAAAAACATTCTTATTTACACAGGCTTTTGGTTGGATTTGCCCTTGCCTCTGGGCTGTGGGTCCTTCTGGTTCTAGCTATGCTGATGCTATTTCTGTACGGTACTTAACCCATACATAAGGCGCACCGTATTGTATGGCACATGCTAATACGGTCACATACAAAACATACGCTCTACAAAAAAAGTAAAGGAAGCGAAACAGTGATTTTAGGTAAAATTTGTTCTGCTATTTAACACACAAATTCATCAAAGTCCTCATCTTCTGTGTCTGAATTGAACAGCTGGGCAATTTTAATATCAAGCACTCCGGATTCTCTCTCAGCATTGTCTGAGTCAGTCCATTCGCCAGATGGCTGTTCCGCAATGATTCCGGCTTACGCTAAAGCTCGGACAACAGTTAAAGCAGAAACCTTAGCCCAGGCATCTGCAATCCATTCACATATGGTGGCGTAACTCGCCTGGCGCTGCCTCCCAGTCTTAGTAAACGTGTGTCTGCCGTCTATCATCCATTGCACCCATGCCGCTTGCAACTTTACTTTAAACACCCTGTTTACACCAATGTCCAGTGGTTGGAGTTCTTTCGTTAACCCCTCCGGAATGATGGCAAGCTTCGAATTCATTTTCTTCACCTGGCTTCTCACATTGTATGTGAGATAGATCTGCGCATAGAGTCGCAGATCAGCAGGGACAGTGATGTATGGAAAAAACCATCCTCTTTACATACACCTCTCTCAGCCACTCTCCCATTTTTCCCTCGTCCATCCAGCCCTTTTGATTAGCCTTAACGATGACTCCGGGTGAAAACTTTTTTTTTGGCAGTGTCTTTCTCTTACAAATGACCACAGACGGTAGTTTCTGTCCATTATTGTGGCAGCCAAGAGCAATAGTGAACGCTGACTTCTCATGCCCCGTGGTGCATATCGATACCATGCTGGTTCCCTTTTTCTCCACAGGATCTTGGATCTTTTTCTCTGTAATCGTGTTACTACAGTAGGTTCGGAAAATGGCCAGCTGTTCTACGTAACGTTCTCTGATTGGTTTATGTACTGTACGTATTATGTAATTTTCTCTGATTGGTTTATGTACTGTACGTATTACGTAATGTTCTCTGATTGGTTTACGTACTGTACGTATTATGCTCCTGTGTCAGCTGGACATGAACTGACAGTCAATGAAACGCAGTGCTTACCAAAGTTGCACAACAATACTGTTATAGATTTTGGAACTCAGTACACATATAAGGCACATATCCGATTTCTGGGAAAATTTAAATATAGTACTCAATTAGATGCATTGAGATTTGATATCTAAGGTGTATGGCTACTATTTAAAGTTTAAATGGAGTTTCTAGGTAAAAGAATAATAATTTTAGGCAAATAAGTTCCTCAAAAGTGCAGTCACTCTGCAAATTTACATGATTGGTCATTTTCAGGTCTGGTCACATTATGTCAGATTTTTGTGCTTGTACCTTAAAAACTGACTGAGCTACGGCGGTACGAAATTAATCGGATTGTTAAGTGGGCAAACAAAAAAAACAAATTATTAGCTTTGAGCAAGCACACTTCTGCCGAACGTGCTTTTTGGCGCTTGTTCTGTGTTGATATCTCAAAAACTGAAGGCGAAGAGACCTCCGTGTCAGTGCGGTTGGACAAGGGTTCCAAGACCTTGTCGGTTCTGGCATTGCACGGGTCCAAGACCTTGTTGGCTCTGGCAGGGGCACAGGTCAGAGTCCTGATTAGTCATAGTTAGATGTCGGTCACGTTAACACTGAGGAGAGTGTCAAAGTCCAACTGGCAAAAAAGAACAAAACCTTATTTCTTTATGAGAGGAATCATCCTGAAAAATTTTGAATCTCTAGATCTAAATGTCTCATTGGCACTCAAAGTACAAAATCTATATTCCATTATGAGCTGAATAATCCTGTAAAATTTAATTGCACAAAATACATTCATTAACATTAGGCCCATTAATTTCCAATGGAAAAAATGTGATAATTTGAAGGGCCTCTGAGGGCCCCCTGATGAATCAAACAAAAAGATTTATATAAGCCCACCATTCCTTACCATACCAGACTAGTTGGCACAGGAATAGTGTCGATATCTCTAAAATGAAAGCTGGACAAACATATAAGCTGAATAATAATAATAATAATAAGAAGAAGAAGAAAAAGGCAATAACACTAATGATAATAAGAGTTTCCGATAAAAAATAGTTGGATTTTTATCTAAAAATCATATATTTAAAAGTCTTTAACTGAAATTGATGATGTCACCTCAGAACATTCTGTGTCTACGAGACTCAGTGAACTGTTGTTACATCATCTGCATCATTTCATGCATTGCACTGCTGCCACATAACTGGTTGTTTAATTGCATGAGTGTGTAGGTGTACAAAGAATATTTACATAACACAGACAAAATAATACAACACACAATTTCCTGTACAGTTATGGCATTGTTGCTGTGTGCTGTTTTCTTATGCATTGAAATACTCTGCAACTGCAGTATTGACACAAAAAGTTTAAATAAAATATATTTAATAAATTGATTAATGTCATTAATATGCATTTATAACATACTATAATGACAATTTGTAATAATTATAGACACTTGTTGGATTTATGTGCTACACATAAACCTTTCATTATATTTACACATTATAAGTATATGTAGAGATTCTACCGGTGGGCCAGCGTCGCCTCTATCACCCTTTGGTCCCCTTTGACTGTTGTCCTTTCCTGGAGAGCCCTACAAAGAAAATTCAGTTACTCAGTGACTATGGATGTTTATTTGTTTGTTTGTGTGTGTGTGGTAGAAAAAGCATAAAAAACTAATGTTGATTTCTTGTTTAAAATTCTGAGGCAGCTGATTATTCAACAAAAAAATACAAAATACTAAAATAGTTTGATTACCTTAATATTAACTACCTTTCCTAAATTTCTGGGAACAGCTTATAAATGTTTGTTTTTAAACATTGTGGTTAGCAGAGATTTGTAGAAATGTTAATGTGATGGACTTTGTGGTATATTTAATGGGTAACAATGCATGGTACTTGTCTGGTGTCAATAGGTAAACATACATGAACTAAGTAATCAAATTTTAAAAAGTTAAAAAACATTTAACTAATTACAAGTACTTAAGTAATTAAATATAATAATAATGATCAAAGCAGAGGTAGTTCTTATAGTAGTCCAATAAAGTTGGGACATTGAGTAAAACATAAATAAAAACAGAATACGATGATTAGCAAATCATTTTCAACCCTTATTCACTTGAATACACTACAAAGAAAATATATTTTATGTTCAAACTGATGAACTTCATTATTTTGCAAATATTTACTCATTTGGAATTTGATGCTTGCAACACGTTGCAAAGAAGTTGGGATGGAGCATGTTTACCACTGTGTTACATAACCTTTATTTTTAACAACACTCAGTAAGAATTTGGCTTATCTGATTGTCTTGCTGAGATAAACAGTGACGTCCCTGAAAAATACGTTGCTTGAATGGCGGCATATGTGGCTTCATATCCTGTATGTACCTTTCAGCATTATTGGTGCCTTCACAAATGTGTAAGTTACCTATTCCATGAGCACTAACACACCCTCATTAACAATAACAACAATCCAGACAGTCCTTTTCCTCTTTGACCCGAAGGACACGACATCCATGATTTTCAAAAGCAATTTGAAATGTGAACATTTCAGACCACAGGACACTTTTCTATTTTGTGTCAGTCCATCTCAGATTAGCTCGGTCTCGAGTTTTAACTTGCACTTGTAGCTGGATCGATGAACTGTGTTCACTGACAATGGTTTTATGAAGTGTTCCTGAGCCCATGTGGTATTATCCATTAAAGAATAATGTTGGTTGTTAATGCAGTGCCGCCTGAGAGATCAAAGGTCATGGTAATCCAATGTTGGTTGTCTGCCTTGGCGCTTACTTGCAGATATTTATCATCTGTTGATGATATTATTGACTATAGATGATGAAATCCCTAAATTCCTTGCATTTTCTTGATAAGAAACGAAACGTTGTTCTTAAACTGTTGGACTTTTTGCGCACACACAGTTGTTCACAAAGTGGTGGTCCTCACCCCGTTTTTGCTTGTGAACGACTGAGCCATTCAGGAATGCTCCCTTTATACCCAATCATGACCCTCACCTGTCTCCAGTTTCCAACCTGTGTAATGTTTCAAACACGTGTTTTTTGAGCAATACTCAACTTTTTTCTTTTGTTGCCCCTGTCCCAACTTTTTTAGAAGGTGTTACAGGCATCAATTTCAAAATAAGTGAATTTTTGTAAAAAAAAATAAAAAAATAAATAAAAAAAATTTTGAATATTACATATTTTGTCTTTGTAGAGTATTCAATTGGACATGAGTTGAAAAGGATTTGCAAATCATCATATTCTGTTTCTATTTATGTTTATCAACATGCATACATTAATAAGATGCTGCACACATGCCTGTGGAAAAAGAGGGTACGGTTATGGACTTTCCCTGAAGTACTGGACATCTTAAAATGTGTTTAAGGAAATGGTCATCTGTGCCAAAAAGTATTTAAAGCGTGGAGAATAGGAGTGGCAACATTACAAAGTGGTAAATGCTTTATGGTGGTAAACTGTGACAAAACATGAAATATCTTAATATATATTAATATTGCATTAATAATATATATACATATTACATCACTATTAATTGTTACCAGCCATTCAGTCTTGTTTTCCATATTTTTTACTTAATGAACTGTAGCGCCCCACGGCTGACAGCACTCATCTTTTCAGAAGTACAGTATCTCAGACTCCTAACATTTTAGTAATTTTATAATATATTTTCATGTGACAATGCTGAAGATATGACACTTTGGTACAATGTAAAGTAGTCAGTCTACAGCTTGTATAATTGCAAATTTACAGTATTTAAAAATAATTCAACACACAGCCATTAATGGCTAAACCGCCGGCAATAAAGGTGAGTACACCAGTAAGTGAAAATGGCCAAATTGTGCCCAAATAACCATTTTCCCTTGCTGGTATCATGAGACTCGTTAGTGTTACAAGGTTTTAAGTATGAATGGGCAGGAGGTGAGTTAAATTTGGTGTTTTCGCTCTCACACTCTCTTACACTGGTCACTGAAAGTTCAACATAGCACCTCATTGCAAGACCTCCCTAAAGATCTGAAAAAAATCCGCCCCTTCCACCCCACCCCTCCATCCACTCACGCTATCACATCGCGGTCAAAACGAAAGTTTTCTTATGTTTACAAAATAGTTTCTTATGTTTAAATGCTTTCCTTAATGTTTTTATGCTTATTTAACTCAATTTGTACTGTATTTTAACTGTTCTCATTAAAAAAACATACCTATATAGCCTGTAACTTTCATATATTAGGGAGTCAACAGGGGCTAGGAACCAATTATTTCTATTTTCTTTATTTAATACGGGGGAAATTGTTTCGGACAGCGAACATTTCAAATAGCAACCAACTTTTCGGAACGGATTGTGGTCGTTAACCGAGGTTCCACTGTATAATAAAATATTTACTTTTGATGTGGGGGAGGAAGCGATGCAGATAAGTAGATAAGTAAGTTAATGTGTCTGGTAATGTGTAGGTAATCAGAACTATTCTGGAAGCTAAAACAGAAAGCAACAAAATTGGAAACCAATGCTTTTGGACACACCCTCACCCCATAGTAATATATTAACAAACATGAGCAAATGTTACCATTTGGTTGAAACCTTGAACCACTTCAAAGAAAATGTACATAAGAATGGAACATTTGACCAAGGGAAAAAAAACTCTTTTCAAAAAGAAAGTTTGCTTTGTAATCAATTTGTATATTTGTAATCCACATAACATATAAACCATGAACTTTTCCATCCATAGCACAATTTGGGTTAATGCATCTCTGTATTACATGTACAAACATGTATGGTGTAATATTGATCTAGTACATTTTTTTCACACCAATATAATTTGATTTAGTAGTTATTAGAGAATGTTAATATTAGTGGAAACTACATACTTACAGGATCTCCATTAATGCCAGTTTGACCAGTATCTCCTGCCTGACCCTTGGAACCTTTAGGGCCCTGCGCAAATGTAGTTGTGGAAATAAGCCCTTACATCATTAAAACAATAACTAAATAAAAGACCTTTTTTATTAAAGTTTTTTATTCTAAATGTCAAAATAAAATACCATTTGCCCAGGGATCCCTTTGTTTCCTGGTGGGCCAGAAACTCCACCTGAGCCCTAAAAGTGTTAATCAGATTCATGACTACCATGGCACTATTTAAACTGATATCCATAGTGTTCAATTACAATTATACGACAACTTACTTCCTCACCATTGATGCCATCTAAACCAATCTCTCCAATTTCTCCCTAATGAAATTAGAGATTGTAAAGAAGTTACATAATCTGAATGCAATAAACATTGTTATTTTAATACCTTTAAAAAAACATTACCTTTTCACCATTGTATCCACGAGCACCCTGAAAGACAGAAAAAGTGCTTGCTATGTAAAATTTGCATATTTTTGAACAATATACACTCATGAACATTGACATTGCAGCAGCAATAAGGAAAAATGGTGGAATTACTAAAATTATGGGATTGCTAATGATATGCAAATAATAAAATGGAAACAAAATATTAGAAACATCTTGAAGGCATTGCGCAATCAACATTTTGAAGTTGCATGTGGCTAAAAAACTCAATCTGGCTTTTATGTCCCTCCCACAAGCTCAGATTGGTGCTTGGGGTTTAAAATTTGATTATTTGCAGATCTTAGCTGTCACGCAGCACTTATCCAGCATATCACTTACATGACCACAGCAGCCTGAGATTTATATTGTTTATGTTATAACAATGAAAAAGTTACTCAAAGACTCTAATTATCAAACCTTTGCTCCTCTTGGGCCTGGGCACCCTTGGAAACCCTGAGTTCCATTTACACCTGGGGGACCTCTTGCTCCCTGTAGAACAGAGAAGAAAAATGTGTTAATATTGTATAATGTTTTTACATATCAGGGTCAGCATACCCACTAATATGGACAGCCACAGGTTTGCTTACTTTTGAATTAGATCAACAGAGAATGCAATTTAGATTGCTCTACACCCCTTCCATCAATCAAAAGACATCCCATCAGAACACACACAAACTGACTGAGAAACAATTTCATTTCCACCTAACCCAATTAAGACACAGCTGCTGAAGTCTGAAAATGGTGAATAAACCAGTTTGTCTTAACCAACCTCTACCAAATCCTTTCCCTAAGCTGCTACTTATACATTTTATATTTATATACTGTGCATGTGTGTGTGTGAGAGAGAGAGAGAGAGAGAGAGAGAGAGAGAGAGAGAGAGAGAGAGATTCTTGAATGTTTTTGAAACCGTTATAATTTTCTATATTATTGCATATGACAAGTTAAAAATGATAAACATTACAAGATATTCACACCAGTAACTATAATAAAGTAGATAAATATATAACCTGATTAAACAAATGAGACACTTATATTATACATTGACATTGGACATTAGGAGACGATGTGCTTGATTTAAATTGTTACTTTAACATCTTTTTACTACCTAATTTTGTTATAATTTTATATACTTTTAAGTATTTATTTCATTAACATCTAGGCCACCCATGGAGGATGAGTCTCCTGTTGAGTCTTGGTCCGCCCAAGGACTTTCAGGGAGTTTTTCCTTTCCACTGTCGCCCTAGGCTTGCTCAATTTGGAATTGCCCTTTTAAGATAATATAAGATTGTAAAGGTACTTTGAGACAATGCACCATTGTAAAAAGCCCTACATAAATAAATTTGAATTGAATTGAACCTTTATTTATTAAGGAAACCAGTATTGCATATCTGTGAGTGGCTTAAATATGTGACTCTGGTGTTAACTTTCAGCATGTGGGTCCCTGGGGCCTTTGGTCATGCTTCTGTTATGTTATGCATATGCTATGTTATATTACATATTCAGTCAATATAAAGCATGACAGGATGAGAACACTCTGGTCCCATCCCAATGCGGCGAGGCGATTAAGCCTACGGCAGGTTATGGTCACTGAACTGCTGGCCAAGTGGTGCTCTGAAAGCAATGTGGGCTTAATAGATATTTGGACAACTTTTGAGGGTAAGCTTAGCCTTTTAGGATGGAACGGTGTCCATTATACTTGAGAAGGTGCTCCTCTCATCCACTGCAAGTTAGTTTAAACCTTAGTTTAACCCAGGCCAGTAAAAGGACGGTAACTCTCTCCATTTTTCTGTCGACAGGGAACTTTTCCACTGAGTACTCAAAAGCCTAAAGTGACTCTGTGTATTGGACAAAATAATTGTTAATATGCATATTTTTTACATTATTGTTTTTCAACATGTCTGCCTCTAGGCATCCTGTTACAACAGGTCCCAAACCTTTGGATTTAGGTTTAGGTTTAAAGGCTTATACCCATCATTATAGGTGATGGGGAAACCCAGACAAATACAGAAACAAATGAACAACAGCATGAAAAAAAGCTCACCGGTCCACCTTCATCACCAGGATGTCCCCTGAGGCCGTGAGCTCCAGGTAAACCCTAGGGCAAATAGATACATTTTTAAAGTATTTTAAGTTTTCAAAGAAGTTGGATTATCTTTATACAATATATTTATAACTTTTAATTAAAAGTTAGTTAATTATTGCAGTGCAAACACAGTAAATGGTAGACCTTTGATCCTGCAATCCCACTGGCTCCTCTATATCCTCTCTGGCCAGTACACTTGCAAGAAACTGAACAACATTCTCTTTCTGCAATGTTGTCCTGTGGAAAAGCATGATACAACTTTATAAAATCTTTTCATGGGCCAACACTTAAGATATGTTACTTTGAATGAATGTAAAGTAGTCAGTGTTTAACTTGTTTAACAGTGTAAATTTGCTGTGTTTTAAAAATGACACATTAATGTCTGAAACTACTGGGAAGAAAAGTGAGCACACCACTGAGTAGTGATTTGTCGTTTGCAAACGATCCGGTTCTAAGAGCCGGCTCCACAATGGGAGCTGTTTTTTTCCTTCAGTATCTCGCTGTCTCTCCGCCTCCCTGTCGTTGCGCTTGTGCTCTGCAAGCGCCACAGAGCCGACAGTTTTTTTAACGTCGTTTTTTTTTGTCCCGACCAATCACACGCAGCTTTCAATTAATAAGGTGTGGGGAAACACTGAAAAAAAAGGTTGTACACTTTTTTTGTGGGAAACGGCAGGCAATTGGCCAAGCTGTATTGCGTTCGACGGCAGGTGTTAATACAGACACTCACTCACATACAGCGGTCAAGTAGCACGCATAGCAGATAAAAGGGGAACACAAGAGTAACTTTAATACTTTTTCGTAACTGTTTAATTTATTTTAAGTTATTTTTGTCGAAGTGGTGCTATTTCGTGATAAGGGGCAAATTGTCCCCAATTATCCATTTCCCCACCCTGCTATCATATGACTCTTTAGTGTTACTAGGTCTCGGGTGTGAATGGGGAGCAGGGAGCTCACCCTAGTCACACTGCCTCTTGTAAAGATGATGCACAAGAAAGCCAGTAAACAGTCTGCTGAAGGCAAGCAGACTAAGGAACCATGGTTTGTGGCTGCATGAGTGCTGCCTTCTGTGTAGAACTACATTGCATTAAGGGAACCATAAATGAAAACATGTACTGTGACATATTGAAGCATCGCATGATCCCTTCCAAAACTCCACACAGACCCAGATGACCACTGCCTTGCTAAAGAGACTGAGGGTAAAGGTGCAGGAATGGCATATTTCCAGACCTAAACCCTACTGAGTATGTGTGGGGCATTCACAAAGGGAAGGTTAAAATTAACCGTCCTCACCAATGATCTATTTGTTTGTAATTAGCGTGTGTGTATAATAAGTCAGTGAGTTAATTGGCTCCTGACAGATCCCTGCAAGTTTCATCCAGTGTTGAGCCGTGGGAAAAGCAAAATAATTATCAAAGCGTTTGAGGGAGAAGATAGTTGACATTTATAAAACAGGAAAATAATATAAAAAGATATCCAAAGAATTAAGAATGCAAATTCACAGTGTTCAAACTTAAATTATGAAGTGGAAACAAAAACAAAAAATTTAGCAGCAACTGCCAGGAAAATTGTTCTGGATGCAAAGAAAATCCCACAAATAACATCAGCTGACATACAGGAGTCTCTGCAAAGTGGTGTGGCTGTTTTAAGATGAACAATAAGGAGGCACTTGAAGAATAACTGGTTGCATGGTCGAGTCGCCAGAAGAAAGCCATTATTAAGCCAATGCTACAAAGCTGCCCGTTTATAATATGTCAGACAGCACAGAGACAAACCTCAACATTTCTAGGACATAATAATTGTCACACCCTCGGGCGGTTCCAGCGACCAAACCCGTCCCATCACACGCACACCGCCACCCGAGTTTTGATTGCACCTCATTAGACACACCTGGGTTTAATTTTGATTCACCCTATTTATACACACCCCCGCCACTGCCACCTTGCTAAGTCACTTGGTCCCTACCTTGTTTCTAAGCGCTCTTGTCAGTTTGTATATCGCTAGACCTACTGTGCTTCTAACGTGTTTTTCCGTGCCTCGACTCCGCTTTCATCTCGCCCCTCTGGTTCTTGTTTTGCCTCACCTAGTTTCTGATCCTGGACTGTTTGACCCTGTTTTTGCCTGCCGTTTGCTCCATTAAATCCTGAATTCGACACAAGCTGCATATGTCTCTGTCTCCTTGGTCCGCTTCGTTACAATAATTTGGAGTGATGAGACCAAAATGTAACTTTTTGGCCACAACCATAAACACTACATTTGGAGAGGAGTCAGCAAGTCCTATGATGAAAAGTACATCATCCCTACTGCTAAACACGGAGGTGGGTCGGTGATGTATTGGGGATGTGTGAGCTACACAGGCACAGGGAACTTAAGAATGCAGCAGTTTATCAGAAAATACTGGAGGAAATTTTGCACTCATCACCCGAAAACTGCACATGGGACGTACTTGGATGTTCCAACATGACAATGATCCAAAACACAAGGCCAAGTCGACCTTTCATTGGCTACAGCAGAAAAAGTGAAGGTTTCACTGTGAAGTCACACAGTGCCTGGATAACGGGCTGACTCTTAATGTTCACGAGTCATTTTAGATGAGTCCGAGTCGAGTCGAGAGTCATTAGGGATAAGTTTCAAGTCAAGTCTGAAGTCTTTTTCTTGGCGACTTAAGTGCGACTTCGACTCTAGTCGCTCACTCGAGTCCCCATCTCTGGTGTACATATACTGCTCGCAAAAATATCCCCTATTTTTTGTCAGCGGTTTAGTTGCTGTTTTCTTTTGTTAAGCACTGATATTATGATAAAACCGATGGGAGAAAACAACAGTCCTCTTCAGACTTTTTTAAGCCAGTTTCTAACAGAAGACAATGTAATTGTTTTTAGAGATGGTAAAAAATGTGGGGCACAGTTAAAAGACAAGAGACTCATAAGTGTAAAACTACAGCTAAAAAGGTGGCATAATGAAGGAAAGCAGATTTTCAAAAAGGTAAGCAAGGGAAACTATGAAAAGGCAGTTCTTCAGTTTGCTCAGCTTTGGCAGGTATGCAAAATAAATTACTTTTGATATACTGTTATATCAGTCGATTTGGATTGTTTTGAAGCTGTAATCAAATCCAACCCACTCATACTCTTATATCATTTTATAAATATATTATATACCATTTCTATTAATAATCATATAATATCCATATGATGCTAGACAATCATTTGGAATCAATTGGTTTCTAAGTGGTCATATCTGGTTCGAAAACGCTGGTGGTTTGACTGCTGATTTGCACTCACTTCTGTTAATTAGGTTAGTAAGCGCTTTGGGTTTGTGAAAGGTGCTATATAAATATGAGTTTGCTGTAGTTGTGGGATATAAACAATTCATTATTTTAAAAAAATAATCTAGACATACCAGTTCCTCCAACAATTCATAGTCCATTAGGTTGACATGGAGAGGCCTTGTGTATCTAAAGCCCCGTCCAAATTGTAAAAGTACTGCATCATCAAAGTGTGTTGCTCTTTCCAGAGCAACTAATATTAAGGCACTAACACCTGCAAAACAGTACAGTGAACATAAGATCAAAGTGTCATCTTTAAATGTTTGATGTTTTAAATGCTTGATGCTCTATATCTCAATCTTTTAAATTAAGACATTAAGAGTAAAATAATATGTATAATAAAGTATAATATAAATTATTAGTATTAGTAATTATTAAAACATGGAATTAAGCAAAATCTGGTATGGCTCATTAGGGCAGTGTTGCTTTGGTTCATGTATCAATGATTTCTTAAATTTTTGCACTTAGGCTGTATTCCTGTAAATACAGTATGTTTTTTTATTTGGATTCTGCATATCTACTTTTTGGTACCTGGTAAAATTTTGTCATTTTAGGTAAAAATTTTGTGTTATTAGAAGTTACCTTCAGTCTGCATCTGCTCAACTTGCTTCCTCATTAAAACATACTGTTCATCCAGTCCATCAGTGAGATGAATTACAACCTTCGGCATATGGTAGAAAGAAATTTCATACTGTTAAATGCGTAATATAGCAAAAATGTATACTGCCATCCAGTGTATTATACAGTGCATTAGGATAAATATTGTGTTTCATACTGCACAGCTATGCACTTGTTTATGCTACTGTGGCTTTATTGCAATCCAGTATCTGAAAATGCATAGGGAAGAAAGTATACCTTAACTCTGTCTGTAGGGCGACTCCTGAATAAAGAACCATATGCATCAATGGTCTTGCTGTTGAAGATGAAGGGTCCTTGGCTATGCAGAGATCTGAAGGACTCAATGAGCTGGGTGTGATGTTGAGTGAAATTCAATTGAACCGTCTTAAACTCAGAGTCCACTGCTAACATACCCACCTCTACTGAGGGAGCCTGACCTGAAGAGCAGCTGATACCCTGCAACTGGGTAATTTGCTGCAGAAGAGTAGTCAGTTTAGCCTCCATTGTTTTCTGAGTCTCAAATATGTTCTTTGAAGATACATCAAACCCCACAAGAACATCTATGTTGCATGCTGAAGTTGAACGCAGACAAATTAAAGTTATTGTAAGTGAATTTATTTGCAAAGTCTATAGAAGAGTAAATGGAGAAAATAGGCAATTTTACATAATTGTTCTCCCTGACTCACCTTTTATTGGTTCCCTTGTTCCTGTACAGAGTTTGGTTCCCATAATATCAGCATACAGTGTTTCCAAAATCTGCTGATTTAATTCAGACAGCTGTTGAAAGTTACTGGCTCGGGCCACTGTAATGGCTTCACTGCCTAAGCCATTGAGTTCAGTCTCAATGTTACCCACACCAACAGCATAAATACGCACGCCTGTAGAATTAAGGGCCAGGGCTGCTGATTTACCATCATCTTGTGAATGTCCAGCTGTTACTATCATCAAGATCTGAGGTATGTTCTTATCCTTTCGACTACCTCTTTCTTTCACAAAGTGTGTTTGCTGAATGTGCCTAATGGCATTTCCTGTATTAATTCTCCGACCTCCCTTGTACTCCACCTGCCTGATAGCATTCATAATGTCATCCTTTTTGTTATATGTGTTAAGGTAGAAAACATCTGTCACATCTGTGGCATAGTGTGCCAGCCCAAATTGAAGGTTGTCTGTGTCCATAAAAAGGTTGTCAATAAGATTTCTGATAAATTCCATGACCACTTTAAAATTGTTTTTACCAAGGTTTATAGAGCCATCAACCAAAAATATGATGTCAGCAACCTTAGCTTTCGGACCAGAAGCTAAGGGAAAAATGTAATGAGACAGAATGATTAAATTATTGTATAGGACAATTCTGCATGTCATCAAAATATTTAGTTACAACATTTCACTTACTGGTGGGGGGCACAGTAGGATGCTCCACTGTTCCAGTAAGTCTAGAAAAAAAAATATCCTGAATGCTTGGCAGTGCAGGAAACGTTGGAACCTGCAAGACATCAGCTGGTGTGCTTGCAATCTGTCTGAGCTGCCCTGAGTCTGCTGCCTCGGCTCCAATTCCTATACAGTTTACCTGGTTTTTTTTAAGGAATGGGCCATATTCAGAGACATCAGATGTGGATTTTCCACCTGTGAGCACAACCAAATGCTGAGAGGCCTCTCCAAGTCGAGCACCTACAGATTCCTTTATCTCATTTCTAATTACATACTCAATAGCTTCAGCCAAATTTCCACCACGTCCACCCATCTGTCGCAGTCTTTTAACAGCTGAAATAACCGCTTGCTTGTTGGTATGTGATATGAGTGAGAACTCAGTCTTGGGTCTTTCTGCATACTGTACCAATGCAATACGCACTTGGTCCGGCCTTACATTGAGCTGCTGAACAATTTTCAAAATAAAGTCACGGATATGAACAATTCCTTCTGGCCCAACATTGTCAGAACCATCTATAAGAAAAATGATGTCTTTTTTCCCAAGATTAAGGTCTAAAAAGTGAATACAGAATGATGACTTTCATCACAAAGTTGTTTATACATTTTAAAGAATTTAACTTTGTTATAATTAAGTAAAATAATTATCACATTATGTCAGTGCCATACCTTTATGGTCAAAAGTTTTTTTAGTGTTTATGGTATTAATTGCATCCAAAACCTGCAGCTCCACTCTTGGTTCCTGTTGGAAGTCTCTAATAGTGTACACATGTTCTGGCCTCAAAGAAATTAGTTTTAGCTCCTCTACGTCAGCATTACCTGATCCAACTACCAACGGAGCCACATTGTTTAACTTTAGTTTTTTAGCAGGGCCAGATACATCATCACTGGATTTTCCTCCAGTTACCAAGATGAGAAACTGAGGCACACCCTCTTCAATACGGCTGCCAGCTGATCTCTGGTATATGTTCTTCGAGACCCAGGTGAGTGCTTGGCCAGTATTCAGTATTCTACCACCTTTTCTTCTCATTGTTTTCACTGCCTGGCGAACCTCCTCCTTGGTAGAGTGTTCGTTGAGCCGGAATTCCAGTTTGGGTTCTTCGCTGTACTGCACTATTGATACTCTCACCTTGTCCAAGCCAATGTCGAGTTTCTCCACAATGTTCAAAATCATTTCTTGTATAGCTCTAAACTCACTGTGCATCATTCCATCAATGAGAAAGACGACATCCTTTCTTTCTCCAGGTAGACTTGGAGATGCTGTTTTATGTCATACAACAAAAAAACAAATAACTATGGCACAATTCATTCAAAAACATATTTACATTGGTAATTGTATTATACAGCCTACTTAAATTCATAGCTAAATTGGGTGTAATTTTTGATGGACATGTAATACTTGTGATTTGCAGCTCATGTACTGTGCAAATATGTAGTGTAGCTCTGTAATTCAAAGAAACATATGTAAAGTATATATGTAAAGCAAGTAAGACATAGGGTGGAAACTATTTTGTAACTTAAGGGCATGAATACCTGTGGGATAAAACGGTGTCAGCCGTATCTCTTCTTCATTAGATAACTGTTGGAAAAGAGCATCTTGGACAGTGTAAAGGCCAGGTAAGTCATCCACTGTGTAGGCAAAGTTGGGGACATAGGAGACCATGTGCAGCTCTTGAGGGTCAATGTCCCTTGTTCCAATGTTAAAGGTCACAATTCCCATCTCCTTCATTTTATTAGCTGGTAATCTTAAATTATCTGTTGCTTTTCCTCCTGAGATTATGACCACAAACGTGGGGATGCCTTCATGCTTCCTGCTTCCTTGACTGGAATCCAGAATTTCACTGACATAGTTTATGGCCTTGCCAAGGTTGCGCTGTCTACCTCCATGCTGTCTGAGTTCTTTAATGGCACTTAGAATCTCCTCTTTGGTCTTGTAGGAATGGAGATGTATATCTGCATGTGGAGTGTCTCCATATTGAACTACACCTATTCTGATTTTATTTTCACCAACATTTAGTTTTTCTACAATTCCACTAACAAACTCCTGGATGATAGGGAACTCTCTCCCAATGCCATCAGATCCATCAATTATAAAGATGACATCCTTCTTAGGACCCTCAAACTCTGCTGCAGTGAAAATACATAGAATAAAAATAATTACTAAAATACATTTAACTACTGTAATGACAGAACTGATAATACAGAGAGTATATTGACTTAGTATTATAAGTATTATAAAAATAAATACAACAAAAGTGGCAAGCAAGTCGATTGAATTCTTATAATCAAAATAACATATTATATTATAATTATATATACTGCTAAAAAAAATAAAGGGAACACAGAGTTACATTGTGTTGTTTGTGTTCCCTTTATTTTTTTTAACAGTGTAGTTTGAAACTATATAGCCCACGCCCCACACGTGGACACCATTCAGACATAATACATGTATTAAAACTACTGACAGGTAAAATGCATAGGAAACCTTGGAATCTGGTAGATATGTGTCTCTAAATTTGACAATATCCACCCAACCATCTAAACTGATACCTAAATACATAAACTTGTAATGTAAACTTGTTCAGCAAGATAATGCAACCTACCAGCTATACATTAATAGCTCAGTAATAGTTTCAGGAATGTGTCAAATAGTTTGAATACTTTGTTGAAAGTGTTTCAATTGATGACTTGGCCTCCAAATTCCCCAGATCTAAGTCCTATCGAGCATCTGTTGGCTGGGCTGGACCAGTTATGTCTATGAAGACGCCACCTTGCAACTT
>JAUZST010000831.1:69761-114669 GCA_034779995.1 Parotocinclus haroldoi
CCAGCAAAGTCGGGCATATAATTGTAGTCATATATATATATATATATATATATATATATATATATATAACAAAGCCTTATGTTACCATTTTTTCATTTTTTACCTGTAGGTGGGGTGTTTCTCTATGTTTTGACCTTCACTACTACTACAGGTTTTGGCCTTGCCCATTTCTACGTACACACACACACACTGTACATGTTGCTTATTTATTAGATACTATCGTGTATCTAGTCATTTGATCACATGCATCTATCATAGTTGCACTTCTAGTTGCACATCAATCATAGTTTACTATAGCTTACCTGTTGATGTACATCATTTGTCCAATCCTTTAGTGGATAGAGACTCCCTACTGTGGATTTTGTTTGTGTAGTGGACCTCTTTCAGCATTCTCAGCACAGCAGTGATGCCGACATATTAGTGCAATAGTAATTTCACTGGTGCATGATGGGTTGGAAATGGTCAGCCAACCCTAACTATCTACCTAACAGCATCATGTGGACGCTTGTGAAGGATAATAAAGTACTTTAAATACATATGCACACTGTATGTGGCTGCCGTTGCCATACTGATTTTGTTCAGAAAATGTCTATCTCTGAATCACTGCCAGATTAAATAATGTTTTTGTGAATCTTATATATGTAATAAAGCTTGCACATTTATGCCATAAAAACCAGTCTGATCTCGAAACTTCCATTTATTTATACCATTTACCATTTATACCATGGACACTGTATTGCATAACAATGCGTGCAACCTTGACCACAGTCATAAGTGTGCCCTAGATGGGACACCATCGCAGGTTTGCATGGGGGATTCTGTTGTAACATTGGGTAATGACTACCCAACCTACTTCTCCCTCAGACACCAATTGCATCTGCATATGACAACCGACCCAGCCTGAAGGCACCACTGGGAACGGAACCCAGCTCCCTGCAGTAGAGAGCGAGTATGCCACCTGACAGCCTACAGGCAAAGTTAACCAATTTGGCATGTTCAAAAGTTTGTGCTACTTTTCTGCTGGATGCACCAGTGTTTTTGTAAGGTGACATAATTAGTCAAATGCCAACATGTAATATTTAAGATTGCTCCCTGAAGAGGTTATAACACTGACTTGGCAACTCCAACCCTGGTCAAAACATGCTTCTAAAACATAAATCAGATGCATTTAAAAATAATGTTACTTACTAACCAAATATGGTACTGAATACCATATTCAGTTTCTACCTGACTGTGTGTGAATCTGACATTACACAATTTTTCTCAACTTTTTGCATACCTTCCACTCCCACTGCTGGCTTCAGTCCACTATTCCATTACACACAGTTGCAGCCTTATGCTTTCAGCACAACCAATCTCTCAGAGGCTGCAATTTTACCATTGTCCATCATTATACACCGGGCACTATGCTGAATGCTTAATCTACATGTCTTACAGCTATTTGGATTCTCCATGCACAAAGGCAAAATCCCTGTGGACACTGAAAAGAGTCCCTTTCCTCAGGTTCTTGATGAATGCTTTGGCTAAAGCAGTTTTGATGCTACATGCTTCCCGACAGAAAAAAGAGATGCATGGTTGTGACTGATATTTAGACTGATTTTGTTTGAAATATGTTCTATGGCAATTCAACACACGAGGTCTTTTATAATGAACAGCTCATAAGAAATATAGGGTTGATGTCATTTGACATAGTTATGAAGCCAAGTGTCATCTTCTGAGTACAGAGTGGCAAGGAAGAAAGTGTTAGCACACACAAGAGCACCAGTGAACACTAATACTAATTCCACTGGACAAAGGGCTTCTACAAACACATACTAACGTACTAACCAAAAACAAAATGTTAAGACACACATGAGGCTAAGCAAACCAGAGTGTAAATATACTGCTCACAAAATGGCATATCCCCTAGTGAAATATCCCCTAATTTTTGTAAGCAGTATACAAACCAATACTGCTAACAAAGAACCAGTCAAAACACAAGACATACAGAACATAGAACAATTCATGAACTAAGAAACGGGTACAAGAACCCACTAACTGTAAATGGGGAAAGCACTGAACCAAGCAAGAGGCACAAGGATACAGGAACCAAAATTCACCAAAGTCAAAAATTTTCACCTAGTGAAAAAAGCTAAACAAGTAAGTGTACTAAGGTGAGGGTATTTATAGGTAGGACCTAGAAAGGGGACAAATGCCATGAGGATGGAAGTAAGCTATCTAAAAATCACATTAATAGCACCTTATTTGCTCAGATAGAAACTTTGAGGTGAAAATAAAAATAGAATTTCTCTGACTTACATCCTGAACTCAAAACCCAGCAGAATATAGTTTACAGCCTTCCCTGAGAAAAGTCAATTTACAAGAATAAGGCAACATTTATTGCTTTCTAGAGCCAGCTTTTGCTTTAATGTTAATCTGTTTGGAGCTTGGAATGCCTAGATTGGTGAACTGATAAACATAGACTCTTCCTTGCAGAATTTTTCCAGTTTAATAAGACTACGAGGCAATCGACTGCTCTTTTCAAGTCAATTCATGGATTTACTGTAGATTAGGTTTGTGACTTGGGAGAATCAAAGACATTCACCTTCTTATCTTCGGTCCATTGTGTTGTTTTATTTTTGTTGTTCTTTTATTTTATTAACATTTTTGTGTTTAGGGTCATTGCCATGCCGAAATGTGAACTACCTGCACATCTCTAGCCGACTACCTACAGCTGCAGCTTTTCCTCTAGAAAGAGAATGTGCTTGGCAGTATCCATTTTTCCTTCAGTCATGCCTATTTATACAGTCGATGCTCACGTTTCACAGCATATATGGTTGATCTTGGGTTTGTGTGCTTTGTTTGGCTTTGGCCGAATGTAATGCTTGGATTTCATTCCAAATTGTTTAATCTTAGTCTCACGTGACCAAAAAACCTTTTGCCAAAATGGCATTGAAAGCTCAAACAAGACTCGGAGTGGCACTTTTTCAGAAGAGGCTTCTTTCCAGCCACACTCCTATGTTTGTGTAAAGCCTGCGAGAGAGTTGTCCCATGCACATGACATCCAGTCCCAACCAGAAAAAAGTGAGTCATTCAAAGTTCCCAGCCTAAAGCTTTACATGCTTTTTCAATCCATTTAAGGTATTTCATACCTTAAAAATTGCAAATGTTTTGGGGTTTTTCTGCAAGGATTAATGTCAGTGTACATTGTAGTTTGACATTTCCGGCTCATGACACTAGGGTAAAGGATTAGCAGCTCTATTTTGGCTATTGTTCCTTGAGAGAAAAAAATGATGGGATATCCTGTCAGGAACACTCTATCCTCTAGCAGGGGAACTTGGCGACCTTCATGCTCACACACCCTGTTTATCCAGCCCACAGACATCATCAACGGGGACAGTTAGAAAACCTGCCAAAGCCCTGCATCCCAAAAGGTCTCACTTGCTCTTCAGGCATTTTCCTTATTTTAAAATAAGGAAAAGTTGTTGAAACTCTGATAGAGCTACACTATATGGACAAAAATACTGGACACCTGCTCGTTCACATTAATTTTATTTTATAATCAAGGGTAAAAAACAGAGATTATTCTGTTTTTAAAAAATACATTTTTCTACTGTCCAGGGAAAGCTTTCTGCTAGATTTGGAGTAATGATATGAGGATCTGATAAGACTGTTAGCGAGGTCAGGATGTTGGGTGATCACCACCCCACATTATCCCTCAGCACATCCCAAAAGTACTGAATGGAACACCATCATTCCAAAGTTCCACTGTGTTACATCTCATTGGAATGTGTGTGTGTCTGTGTGTTGTGTGTGTGTGTGTAACTTAAAGTAGTTGAATGCACTGAGGACAAATATTTTGACACAGAGTGTAGCGTTGAGGCAGTTAATTTGGTGATCCTGGGTTCAGTTCCAGATGGGGTGGCCTGGGTTTAGTCTGCATGTCCTCCCCGTGTCTGCATGGTTTTACTCCATGTGCTCTGGCATTCTCATACAGTGAAAAGACATATTCTAGGTTAACTGATTATGCTTAATTTTAAGAATGAAGCTGAAGTACATAAAGATTTTAAAGCGGCATCCATTCCTTCAAGATCTTTTCCAAAGGCAAATTTATTAACAAGACAACACAAAACAAGTCAAATCAGAAAAAGTTAGTAAATATATCCCTTTCAGGATTTTAACATTTCAATAATTTTCTTCTTTAGCCTTTTGTGAATACTGCTTTCGTACCAATTCTTGAGTATCATCACCTGTTTGAAATCACACCGAAATCATAAACCCAATTACCCTATTTAACCAATTATTAGCTCTAAAAGTCTAAAAGTCTAAGTTGATCAGACAAAACATTACATTTCTTGGGTTCATACTATCTGCAATGGAATAAAAGTCAAAGTACATACAAGGAGCACTGTATTTATAATTTATTAATTATATTTGCATTTTCCATATTTCCCCAACTTTTTTCTGATTTGGGGTTGTAGATTTAAAAATGTGGCGTCATTGTATAGATATTAGTGACGGTGGTGTCAATGTAGGAATATTGTCCCTAGATTAAGAAAAAAAAATAGTGCCTAGCAACAAATCTACTGTATTTTTGCACAAAAATTAACTATTTCCAAAAAAGAGAATCACCAAAACTGGTGACTGGAATCACAGCTCTCCTCTTCTCTGAGAGATGGCACAGCACATTCAGTCTGCATGGCAGAATAGTTTAATTCACAAAACTTAATTTTCTGAAATTCAATGCATTAATCATAAAGTATGTACTACTATTCTTTTAAAATATGTACATAGTTTTATTTGTACATATGTACAGAGTCAGCTGATTCTATCCTGTAAGAGAGAAGCAACGAGATGGACTGAAAGGACTGATACCATTTGACAGCATGTAAAACAATGTGATCATTAACATGTTGCTCGATCTAGTGATATTTAATGACTTTTCATGCAGGCTTTAGCTTCTTTCCTCTGAAAAAAAGTTGGCAAAACTGATTAGTAAACCCCTCATGACGCATCATGTGAACATCTCTACATAATGTTATCCTTAAAGGCTTATTTATTGGCACCAAGCGAGTGGTCTTCTTAAATTCATCTGAAAACTTTAATGTGGTTTAAAAGGCCCAGAGTCCAGTAATTTGCTGTTTTCTGTGCTCTGGCACAACAAAGAAGTCACAGTAATGAAATATAGTGTGCAGTAAATGCAGTGTTTATAGTAAAGGGGTAAAGCAGTTACAGGATTGGCATGTCGTTTGAATGGCATGGACTCCATGCAAGGCCCCCCCATCGTTGGGTATGGATGATTCTGATAATGGTCAGAAATCAGCCCTGAACTACAGAGGAAGACCTGGTCAATGAACTGCAGAGAGCTGGGACCACAGTTTCAAAGATGACTGTTAGTAACACACTACGCCGTCATGGATTAAAATCCTACGCAGGGGTACGCATGGTCCCCCTGCTCAAGGCAACAAATGTTCAGGCCTGTTAGAAGTTTGCCAATGACCATCTGGATGATCCAAAGGAAACTCAGTGTTGCCCAACGACAGCCCCAAAATCTGAAAGATCTGGAGCAGATCTGTATTTGACGAGTGAGTCAAAATCCTTCCTGCAGTGTGTGCAAACTTGCAAATCTGCAGGGTATCAAATACTTATTTTCCCTACTGTATGTCCAAAATTCAGTGGCCAGGGTACTTGTGCAAACAAGAACATGGGAAAGTAGAAATCCTACTCTTGAAAGTCTGCACTGACTTCCAGTTCAGTTCCTTACCCTTTTATAAATTCTTCTTTTGGTGTTTAAATATCTTCATGTTCTGGCTATTTCATATCTCCGCCAATTGGTGGTTAAAAGCACTCTCCTTGCTCTCAGTCCCATTTGCTTTCTGTCCTTTACTCTAGGTTACGCACATTTGGTGACAGAGCTTTTGGGGTTGTAGACCCAAAGCTCGCTCCCAGTTACAACTACATCACTATCCTCTTTTAAACAACAGTAAAATACACCTATTTCAGATTACCTTCTCCAATGCTTAGTTTTTACCCTTTTAACTAGTTTAATTATCAGAATTATTATCATTAGTTCTTTCTAGTTTCCTGATGTTTATTTCTTTTTGTTGTAAGCTTTTGTACATTGTACTTGAGTACTTTGAAGGTAGTTATAAATCAAATGTTATTATTATTCTTATTTAAATAATCACCAATCATATTCCTTTCAAACTTCCAAAACCTTCACTATACAAACTATAGGTCAAGTTATTCTGCATTTATTTAAACATGTATTTACTGTCCTGAAGACTAAATTTAAATAATGAAAGGCTTTTTGCTTTTGTGCAAAGCAATATCGGCAACTCAAAAGCTCAAGTCAAACTCGAGAGCTAGAGACTTAAGGCACAAATAGAACTCACACATTAGAGATTCAACTTGGACTTTCACACTGAAGACTTGAGTGTCCACAGAAGTATTGTCCAGGGTCAGGGTCAAACCGGGGCTCTGTGGAGCTGTGCATCAACCACATGAATGTTGTATAGTAATATAATGCAGTATACTTTTGTTTTTTTAATTGAGCAGGGCTTTGCCTCTTTAAATAGCCGAGTGTCCCTAGTCACATATATCACTATGTGTAACAAAGATAAGTAATTGAGCTGCATTGGCTCTAGAGTCAGAACTTCACTTTAGTTCTTCACTTTAGTTCTTCAGCTCAAAAACTGGCCTTATATGGATTGTACAAGTATAATAACAACTATGCAGTGCAGTTGAGTGATATGGGTAATTTGCAGCCAGTACAAAAAGGGAATTTCAGGTTGAAATAATTGAATGAGACGTTTTCAATTACAGCAATGGCTGTAGAGGTTTTGCCCTCTACATCTCAATTCCAGAAATGTTACCTTAGCACTTTAAGTGTGTAAACAGTACTGGGTAAAAAGCAGCAATATGTAAAGGGTTAGACCTCATAATTAAGCATAAAGGGAAGACATTTAAACAATGGTAAAACATGGGTTTCTTCTGATTCCCAGAAGACATAATAACCATTCTCAATTTCATCTTTTAGAAAAGATTTTGAAAAATTGCAGAATAGACTTAAAATTAACGTGAAAACTCGCAAGAAGATACGTTGACGCGTCCAATTTAGTCTAAAGAGTTACCAAAAACCAGAGACAGCCAGAGGCAGCACAAGTTACCACAGATAAGCCATAAGCAGCAGTAGGTAATGTAATGCGATTTTTAATCATTTTTCAATCTCATTTTAGAATCACTTGCTCCAGGCTCGTGACATACAATTATGTAGCGTAGTTAATAGTTTTACAGGTTCTACAAGGCCATCATTGCAATGGAGGAAGAAAGAGGAGGTACTCATCCACCACGCAATCTGGATTGTCTGACAATAGGAGAGCTTCATTTGAAGTGTTTCAAACTCTTAATACCTCTATCTGCTGTTGTCAGAAATGGAAAAGACAAAATAAGACACATTTTATTGTGACTCCCTGTTTATCCCACACACTGACTATAAGAACCATCTTAAAATCAGTAAGACAATATGAGGTTTTGACTTATTAGTCTATTTAACTTTTTAGTTATAATAGGCCTATATGCTGTAGGCACCTGAGAGGTGGAGCAGTTTTATATGCCAATCCACCACTGTAACCTGAACCTGAGCCTGAATTCGAGACCTGGTGGTGCCTTCTGGCCAGACTGAGTATCAAGTGCAGAACATCATCGTGTGTGACACTGACAGTAGTGGTGTAACAATTAGGCACTAGACCATTTCTTAACAATACATTCTAAAACATTGCTTGATTGCGCACTGTTTAAAATGTTTAAAATATTTAATGTGAAATCTGCTTTTAATTTGTAAGAATACCCTGGAGCAATAGATCAAGTGCATTTGCTGCATAAATAATGGCCAACCTTTGTAAATATGAAGACGGTAACATCTCAAGCAACAGGTCTAAAAGTTCTGCATTGCAATTTCATGGACAGAGGCAGAATTTGACAAAATGACCCAGTAGCCCAGCGTTCTTTCACTGCACTTTCTGACACTTCTGTTCTTTTCTGAGTCTGAGCTAAAGACGGCATTTCAGTTGTGAATTTAAAGATGTGAAGTTTGATTGCAAAAAGCACATTGACTTTCTGTTTGGAACTGGATATGCAAGGTCAGACAAAGCAACTACACTGCGAAATTATCTCAAAACTGAGAAGGGAGAGGTATGAGGAAGGAAGATGTAAAGTCCAAATTTCATATCCGAACTTGGTTCACTGGCTACCAAATCAATTTCTATGCTTCTGAAAGAAGCATTGCTAAACTTTATTTTGCTTGATTGCCTGTAGAGAGATCTTATCACCATGCTTCATAACTACCACTATTGTGTTGAAGTACTACGCAGAACCTGAGAGAACGACCCACTTCAATACAAGAGAGAGGTCTTTCTAGACTACGCTACAGGTTTTGTAAAGGTCTGTGCTGCATTCAGCAACATCAAGATTCTTCTCAGAGACAAACAATATGGCATATAATTCCTCGCTCAATTGTGCCTCTCATTCAGCAGAGACACTAAGGAATTCTTGGACCTGGTGAAGGCAGCAGACTATTCGAATAACATAGTTTCATCAGCAGACGCAGTGCACTGACTTTAATTTGATTCATTTCTTTCCACCTGTTTCAGCCTGAGTACCCTTCACTCACAGTAGATGACATTACTTGAAAGGTTTGTTGACAGCTAGTGTAATTCCTTTATTACTTATGGAATTCTTTTTTGCTCCACTGGTTTCACTGAATGTTAATGCTTGATGGCTTTTTGTATTGCATTTCTGACTGAAGTGCCTTGGACAGGGACTGGTTTGCTGGTTTATATAGCGTACCACTACCACAAATACATTACATGTAGACCTAAAGGGTTATTATGATCCCCATGTTACAGGAGTTAGAGACTTAAATGACCCGTACACATACTTCCTCACTGGGTTAACTGTTTTATATGCTTTTGTTTTTTAGATTTTAACTTAACTTCTCTGGGGCACACCTACATTATATCTTTATTCGCCCCAAAAGGGTAAGTTAAGAAGACGTAAAGACTGACCAGTTTCTTTAAGTTATAATGTAAAACACGAAAGGGTGCTCATACATCTTTAGATGAAGTGATAACTATAGACTTATAACTTATAGACTTATTATAGACTCCATATGGTTTCTATCATAGTATTAAGTCAATTAAATACATATCCATTCAACTTTATCCAGTATCTGTGCTCCACATTTTGATGACAATCAATATTCAATAATCAGTGAGATGAATGCTGTAAACTGATATGGAATTTATTTGTCTCTTATTGGAAAAATGATAATTGCTTGTTTGTTTGTTAAGCAGTTTTGCTTCTCATTTATTCATTGTCATTTTTATTGCCATCATTATTTATTGTATTTCTTTGTCTCATCTTTGTCTCATCTTTTATATACAATTGCCCAGTACCCCTAAAGCTCCATAAGCTAAAGCTAGCCATAAGACTTAGCCATAAAACTTTATTCCATTGTTTCTCCAGACCAAACAGACTTGATCAAAATAGTTGTTCTTTTTATATAATATGTATTTTACATCTACAATGGAATCTAAAGTAGTTCCGGCCCTTGCACACAGAGTTGTTGGGTGGGGACCGGCTGACCCATGACCCCATGTGGATTTAGCAGAAGATAATGAATGAATATTTCACCATCAAAGCTTTTGGTTGTGATCCAAAGTTCATGTCTTATATTAAGACTCCATACTCTTCCCCAATAGCTGTTTTTTATACAAATGATAAGCTATCTGCCTACTTCATACTGTTCTGAGTCACAGGACAAGTTCACATTATGTCCCCTCCTGTTGCTACTAAACCACCAGCACTGTTCCAGTGACAAGATATTTATAACAAAGGAATTAGTTGTAGCTGCCAGGAGCATATATTATCTCTCTACATAAATGATTTATTCCTGTACATATCAGACTCTTTGTCAAGTCTCCCCAGACTGCTTGAAATATTAAGTAAATTGGTGTATCTGGATATAACACAAATCATTCTAAAAGCAAACTGATGCCTGTTAAAATCATTTAAATGAATTTCTCCTTCAGCTCAATTCTCTTTACAGTTGGTACAAATGAATTCAAATATTTGTTTCAAAGTCTTTCTATTTGTAACAAAATCTTATTTCAGATTCAAGTACACATTTATCGACTATCATTTGTAAAAAAAAAAATAAATAAATAAATAAAATAATAAATACCCATGTATGCAGAATGCCTACTGCAAAAATTTCATCAATAGGGATAGTATGACACCTCCAAAATGTCAATAGACCAACATGAGGGCATTATTATAATGGATGGAAGTGTATAAATAATTCTGATTCTGTGAAATGTTTTCAGATTGGAGATTCTCCTGTAGCTCCACCTCCTTGCCAGCTATATTCTGTCTCAAATTTCATTGGAAAAGTTTTATCACAGTAATGATACCACTGTCATATAGTTAGTCAATCTTTGAACCAGTTTAGACAGGCATTTGCATCTTACAATTCCTCTCTGTCTGGGTCAATGGCTAAGAAACAAGTGTTTTAGTCCTGCCAGTGATAGATGTTCAGTTCAATGTTTTGTCTAAGATTGGGATTGCATGATTCCAGAACTTATATATAGATAATGTTTAGAATAATTTGTTCAGCAACAGTTTGGCAATGTTCAGCAACAATTTGACAGAACTTGCACACCTAGATAAATACAACTAAGAAGCTTTGTTTCCCCTTTATATGCCTCCAAGTCCTTGTTTGACTGTATTTTATTTACTAATACACATCTTAAACAGATCATGGGCAAGGTATACAAGCTTCTCCATAGCAATGGTTTAACAACCCTAGATGGTCTCAAGAACAATTGGGAGGATGATCTACAGTACTGTGCAAGAGTTCTTTTTCAACTGTCAACTACATGTACCGTTATTTTAGAAATGGAAATGGTGTACAGAAAATAAAGGGAATTTGAATGCAGCAACTGAAAACAACATCAGAACAAAACACCTTTTATAGGCTACAGTAGCAATTATTAGTGTGACCACCCCTTACACTCATAAATTCCAGAAATCATTGACAGAACACAGAAGAATTAGCTCGTCATCCATTTGTCAACTGCATGTGGCAAAATCTGGACATAGAATGTAACAGATGTAGATGTGTTCTTGCAATTTTTTTACATATATTCTAGACATTTCTAGGATTACACAAAGACACAATTACACCATTTTTGGCAAGCTATCTTCAGCACTGTATCTAAATAGTAGAGAAGCCAATAAACCAGTCTTATTATACTCCATTGTATGGAATGATTTAATTGAATTTCACATGCAGTATTTTTTCCACCTGCACCCTGCTAGCCAGAAGACTATTAATTGCTCAGATGGAAAGACCCTTCCCACCAAATTACTCCAGTTAAATGCAAGATCTGTTGTAAAAGATGAGGTATTCAGGGGTCCGTACAAAAATTCATATGATTTGGCAACCTTTTATGACATACCATGTCAGGCCACCATGTCATCACATTATTTTAGCAATGTATAATAACCCTATATAATTACTTATCACTAACTTTATTAGAATACAACCATAGAACACATGATATTTTTATGCAGTATTAAAAAGTCTCTATGGGCTACTGTGGCAAGTATTTGGTGTGCCCTCCACCTTAGAACCGAGAAGTTGCAGCATCTGGCGGCTTTAGCAGAATGCCAACTTGACTTTGAAGAAGTCTGTCTGAAGTCTGAAGAAGCTTGCTCAGGAATGTTTTTGAAAGGTCAGCAGCCAATAAAATCACGGTTTTTGTGAGGTCAAACTAAATAATTACTTTTGCCTACAGAAACCATTTTTTCCAGATTTTTCAAAAATCTTATGTTCATATTTCTGTATGTTCAATTGGTAAGTTAATAAACAGACTGAGAAATAAGTATATATAGCCATTATGCTAAAGCAATACATCCAGTGGTGGCTTTGACCAAATATCTTTTGGACTGTACTTTATGTGGGAAAACATGGCACCCAGAAAGCATTATTCTTTTTTATTTCTCTCATGTGAACATAGGATATAGTTGAGTTTTTACTTTATAGGTACAGGTCAGGGGCTGTGGGTGCGTATGAGGGGTTAAATTGTTTGTTCATGACAAAATATGGATGTTCTTCAATAAAAAAAGGGCTTGAGTAAAAATTAAAGTGGAGTGTTGAGAGTTGACCAGAAGGTTGAGGGTTTAATTCCCACCAAGTTGTCAACATGCTATCACTGTTGATCTCTTAAACATGATGGTTATCCCTCAGTTGCTCAGACTGTACCTTAGAAAACTTTATCAGTTGTAAGTCACTCAGGGTAAGGGCATTAAATTAAATTGTTAAATGTGTTGTCACTGTTACAGTCCCCTGATACGTATGTCATGTCTCTGTGTTTAAATTTCCATTCAAGCTATTAAGCTTTGATAAATATGCGCTGAAAAATAACACATTAGGTAAATATGGTGTATGTGGCATCAGTAAGATTATGTTTTTTACCAAAATAGCCTGATAAGGACCATCCTGCTGATGGAGACAGTGCCGTGGAAGGAAGTCTCGTCTTGGCATAGACAACGTCTACTAACAAGGGAAATACCTTTGTTAAGACTAATAGCATCTCTCATTCACTCTCACTGACGTGTGCAAAAATAAACCATAGACAAATATACCAAAAAAACATTAGGCACACGTCCAAGAACATGGAAAACAGACATAGTCACAACCCCCCTCCTGCTGTCATACACAGTCCCCCTGCCTCGCCCTCCATTGGCGTTCAAGCATAGGAAGTCATTGCTTTATGAAGGAAAGGGGAATTGCAGTAGCTGCTGTTAATGGCAGTCATCCTAGACAGCCCACTGTGCCTTTCACAGAATACAAACAGTACTGCCGAGGACCTAAAGCAAACAATGAAGGCAACACAGGGACAGATCCAAAGGTTTTCAAAGATAACATATGCTACTTTGTATTGCAATGAATGCACTCAATGATAAAATATGCTCAGTGACATTAGGGATGACTTTCATTGTCCAGCAAAATTGCTCATGTAAAACAATTTTACATCAATATACAAATACAAAATAGCACAAAATAGAAATTTCTGCTGGAAAAAACTGACAATGATCTTTTGTATTATATTTATTAATGATCTGGGCCAACACATTTATGGAATACCCATAGAAAAGCAATAGCAGAAAAATGAATGGAACTGAACAACTCAGTGACTTTCAATACCAAACTTCAATCTCCTCAACAGGTAATTATTTCATTCATTCATTATGTTTCTTACCCACATAATGCTGGAGAGGTGGAGAACTAATGCCTAGTGGGTCTCAGCAAGGTAGGAACAACCCCAAACCGGGCACCAATCCATCGTAAGGCACACTTGCTTACACACTAAAGCCACTTTATTGTAATAAATTAACCTAAAGCATCTCTTTAGACTGTGAGAGGAAACCAGAGCACCCAGAGCACGTTACACTTATACACGTTGGAATATGCGAAAAAAAAAAAAAAAAACTCATGGTGTGTTTTTATTTACTTGCGGCCAGTATTAGCACAATATATTTTAGTTTGTGGGCAATTTAGGGCTAGTGATGAGGTAAAAAATTATGTGATTTCAAACAGATGATATCTACAGGTGAATATAATAATAAAAAAATGTACAAAAGCAGTATCCATGAAAAGCTGATTCTACTGGGAACAGAGATGGGGAGAGGATCTCTGGTTTGTCAATAAATGTTGCAAAGGTTATTTTCACTTCTGTGTTTCAGCGTAAGAGCTGAAAAGTAAATTTTAGAGCACCGTATGCTGCCTTCAAGACAACATCCTGTCCATAGATGTCTATGCATTTTTTTTCTAGACAATGAAAAACCACATGCTGCACACATTACATAGGCCACGAAAAAAGACGGTTCAGGTAATGGTCTGATCCGGATGCAGTCCTGACCAGTCCACATTGGAGAATTTGTTCCGAATTTTTAAACAAAAATGTGACAACAACGACCTCGTACCGTTGCACATCTTAAGACATGTTTTCAGGAAGAGCTGGAAAAAATAACACCTTAAACACTAAATCGCTTGCTATAATCTGTGCCAAAATGTCTTTTAACATTCCAGAGTGTTAAATACTTTACTGTATTAACCTTTGTGGAATGCACTGCAGGCCTGAAATGTAGGAATGGATGTATATTAACAAAGGAATTGAGGTTGACCAGACAAAACATGAAATATCTTTGGGTCAAAGTTAAGTTAATAAATGTAAGTACATGTAAGGAACACTGCTGGGTTTGTATTTTCCATAATGTCCTAGCTTTTTCTGATTTAAGTTTGTATAAGAAAATTATTGAAATAAATTTTATTCTAACTTTATAAACAATTCAGTCCAAATAATCAAAAACATCACAAGACCCTACACCAAGAACATTTTTGAGGTAATGCCCCACAGGCCAAATCATATCTCCAGATGGTGAAGCATGAGAACAAATGGTATCTACTGCTCTGAAGTCCAGTTGTGATGTGTTTTTCTATTCTTCAAGACAGTGCCATTCTATGGAGATTTTTGGTGTTTACCTGACAGAAATGGATGTGGCATTGACTCATTCAACACTGTTTAAATATCTCACACTTTTCCCCTTGTTGTGTTTTTGAAATCATTGCCTTCTTGCATGACTTTCATCTCTGCTAATGTAGAACATGAGGGTTAGAGGTCTATGCTGGCTGGGAGTTTGGGCCAAAACTGCCATCATAAATGAAGCAGGGATGGGAGGAGTGCTGTGTCCTGTTGCTAAATGACTTCATGCACAATAAAGAGTAGGACGTGCAGGGGACACAGCGGAGCCAGTGCTCCTGTCATGTTTTCCGTTTTCTCTGCACTGTCGACTTTGTCCTGTCTCTTTCTGCTAGACACTGACATGTTTAACCCTTAAGATAACAAGCAAAGTCACCCTGGCTCCAGTCTTATTTTTTCCTGTAATGTTTCAAAATTTTCCTCACATTTGTGATCCCACGTTTTCAATTTTCTATACTGGTATCAAAGCTGTGTGTGACTAGATTCGACAGAACCTTGCGCTGAAATGGCCATTGCAGTTGATATGATGTTAAATAAAACTGATTTACTGGTATGAAAGGAACAGGAAACAGCTGTAATCCAGTACCATGCTATCTCTTTGCAAACACACAATGTTAAATGACACTTAGGTCCATAGAGAAATGGTCTATGGTATTTGTTTGAGACTCCTCAGATGGCCAAGCTGCCTGTCTGCAAATTTGCAATGGGAAATGACAGAGAGAAATCTGTATATGGTTTTCCACCTGTTTTTGAGACACTTCAGATGAATGAATGTGTGTTAACAGTTAGCCAGGGTTTGCCTTCTCAGAAGAGTGAAGGATGTATTGTAATATTTATGTTTTGTATGTATTTCTGGGGGTCTCCACAACCTTTTAATTGTACAGGTACTCATTTTACAATGAGAAAACGACAAATTCTGACAAATCCATCATATGTTTATAATAAATTGAGTGCTAGAGACTATTGTAGAGTGCAGTGTACCTTAAACATGTTTAAATCACTTGCATTTAAGGGCAAGAGGGCAATATCATGAACACAAAGCTTCTTTTATAATAAAGTATTGAATATCTTAGTAATTTTTTGAATGATGTACTAAAGGTGTAAAACAAAGACAATTATATACGCAACCACGGTTTTTCCTCACTACATTTCCCAGCACTCATAACTCCCTGCAGATGACTCCCTATATCAAGCACTGCCGACTTCCTCATCAGAGAATGAGAGTGTATTGTATTGCTCATCACTTGCGGCAAAATTCAGAATTAAAAATTCAAAGCACAGTTTCTACCAAATGTGTATTTATGTTTATTATTGGATTCTCATCGTAAAGAAATATAGTAAGTCAGGTTAGCATAAAATGGGGAGTATCTGTATAGTTTAAACAGTAAGTAACAGTAAAAGTGGAGGGGCTGGGGTGGGGTTTTGTAATGCACCAGGCTCCCACCTTTGTAATGGGCCAGCTGCACACAACTGGCTGTCTGTATGAGGAGAAGCCTTTATTCAGATAAACTTCAAGTGCAACAGCAAACTCCACACAACCCTGCAATTAACTGCAATCCCATCCAGGGCAACCTTACGCCTGCTCCCCATATCGTCCAAGGGCAGGCTTCTGTCCCCTTGCCAGAGTGAGCAAGGGGTTAAGACATCAAAATATTAAATATTATCAGCAGGACCTAATAAAATCCTGAATATGGATTACATCGTGACATAGCTGCAAGGTTACCTAATTTCTGGAGCATCATACCTTTGCATTTAATGTATGCACTTGTGGAGCAATGTTTCTGTCCTCCTGTACCGCATTCCCCAATTCCCCATGCTAGGATTCTTCCTAGGCCATTAACCAACGTGCCGTTCTCAAATAAATAATCTATTATCGACAGATTAGTAGATTTATTCTCTCATCAGACCTCGTCCAGATATTTTGAGTGCCAAGACGAAAGTGATGAAAGTTTGCATTAATCTCCAGTCTGCAGGAAGACACATTAGGTCAACTTCGGTGCTAAGGACGGAAAATATTTCTTCCGTAAGCCTTTCAAGGGCAATAAATAGATGGGAGACAACGCTATACACTTTACTTCTCTTGGAACCAAACTTCAGGCTTTTGAGAGGATGTAATCAACACCTAAGAGAGCCATTAGTGCTAATGAGATATCAAGGACTCAATTCTAATGAGTCAAAAACCGTTAGCTGCAATGGGCTTCGTCAATATCCACATAGTCTAAGGGAGGTTTTTAGCATCCTAACTCTGTGAGCGCACTATATACATGTCATGTTTGTAAGTAATTATACTTAGCAAACTACATTCACATAACCTCTAGTGATATAAGCAGTGGTTGTAGTCATGGCTTCAATATGAAGGGAATAAATAATGTAATGGGGAGCTGGTGTATTGTGGAATATTGTCAAGGGATGAACACATTTTCAGTAAGTAAGAGTTTTATATGGGATTCGGCCTGTTTGTAAAGGATAAACTAATTTGTGATTATATAAAGTTGGTCTTTTTCACATTTCCCAAGACATTAACATATTAAAACTGAATAATATAAGGACAAACTGTCCCACGGGTCTGGCATGAGGTTAATTGAATCCTTGGACCAACAATTTTCTGGTCATTGGATAGGATATTGATGAGAAGGTCGAGAAGGCCGAAATTCATGCCACTAGAGCTTTATCTGTGGATCCACTCCAAAATGAAGGTCAGTAAAAATAAGCAATATTAAACTGCTGCATCAGCTCAATACTGTTGCATGTAATGTCAGTATTAATATCATTAATATGTTGTCGATTGGGTAAGGCAGCAATATTTGAGAATTAGGATATTTTTTCACACACATGAACTCGTCCATTGGTTGATGAGATCCCTAACCACCTTGCTATGGATCGGAGTCCAGTCCAGTGCATGCTGACATCTGTGCCCTGAGTCGTTTGTGATAGCCTCCCCAGCTTGTGACCAGGAAAAGTCAGGGTAAAACTTAATAACTAGATAAAAATCAATAACTAGATAAAGTAAGTGGCTGCTGCTTTTCTTATAAGTTTAATGCATTACAAACTGGTCATGTGAAGTTAAATATTTTCCAGTCCACAAACATTCCACAGTTATTACAGTACAGCTTTCAGTACAAATATTCATTACACAAAAGGCCAGACGTAATGTGGCAGTTTTCCAGTGATTGCTTTAAGTATGTTTGGGCTGTCCAAACATAACTTGCCTTCCTTGACATACTGTGGGAACCACCCTCTATGTCGAGGTGGAGAGCACAAGGTTTAGCCCACTGAAGGTGGAAAGCAGTCACTGATACCATTTGTTCACACTCTAAATAAGAGAACAGGCTTTTTTTCTGTGAGAACTCCCAATGGCTGCCTATTTTTGTATTATTTATTGCACTCATTTCTAAAATCTGGTGATTAAGGAGGCAACGCTACAAAATGCTGATAACAAGTAAGGCAATTTTTGACATTTTCTATTCTAGCCTTAAAACAAGACAAATACATGCTGTAGATAACTCTTAAAAATGCACTTACAGCATTCCTTGAAAGCTTCTCTGTTTATTAACAATCCTGTGCCAATTAAAAAAGTGTGTAGTTGGTGCTGTTGTTTGGAAATGACGCATGTGTATTGGGGAGATGGAGAATGGATCACTGAAGCAGGTGCAACAACTTAATGACTAACTTAATGGGCTTGCAGTGCTCCTAAATTAATTAAAGGTAAAACTGTGAGCAAACAAATATCAGCTACACCTTGCTTTATGTTTGCAGAGCTTTTGAATATACCCAATTAAGGGTTTGTTTGTAAAGAATGAAGAAATGACATGAACATGTATGTTCACTCATCAGCTGGCTTTAAACACAGCTTGACACATGCAGTCTTAGGCGAAAAATTTGGACACCCGTGATCGTGTTAGCTTTATAAAATAGATGATTTTATCTTGAAGATGATCTTAAATGCACTTAAGTATGCATACATGTCAAACTTGCTGTTTGAAACCAAACGTGGCATGTGTAAAAGGTTTACAGATGTTAAGGTTTCAAAAAAACAACTAAACATTGGCCAAAATATCTCCTGTTTAAGGTTGATCGCTATTGTTGTGTCAACATGCAATTCAAGCAGGGTTGCACAAAAGCTGGAATTGGATATAATCTAAAATATAATTATGGCAACAGAATATGCATCATCATACAGGTTTTATTCTACAAATTAATAAGTCAGGTGTAACCTCAAAAACACCACATATACACATAAACATATACATATGGCCAATGCCTAGTACAAAAATAAAAGAAATGCATTTAAATATCTAAATAGTATACAAATATGAACTTTATATGAGTTGTTAAATATACTATTATTTCTTTTATTAAATAAGACCTGATACACTTGTATTTACTGTATAATGATGTAAGCATGACTTATATATACATTACGTATATAACTACGTAAAGTATTTTAAAGTATTTTAAGTCTATAATTACTTAAAGGATAAGTCATACAAAATCTAAAAAAAAAAACTTAACTTAAACTTCAATAATATAGTTTACAATATTAGTCATGTTAATCAGGGACTTCATCCCACAGGTCTTTGAAATGGAAACAATAAAACTTATAAAACACACTAACTTGTTCACTCAGACACAGACACACATCCAGCAATCGTTACATTATCTTATATGTCCTGCAAAGCAAAGCTGGTTTGACTGTTAACTTTAAATGCAATATATTGATTGTTATTAATATGTACAAGCTTTTGTGAAGCGATGAGAAGCACCAGAGCTCCTCTGTCCTTTGGCTCTGCCTGAACCATTTGTTGTTAGCAACAAGAGGTATCAACAGAGCATGTGAGCAATTACCCCTATGACCTAATGCTTCTCTACCTACAAGACCTGGCAAGAGCAAAGGGGGACTTGTTTGCACCCAAAAACCTGTCACTAATGAAACTGTACATGTGTAGGAGAAGGAAACACCAGCTGGAAAGCTAAGGCAATGGAAAATATGATATATTTAGAGAGCTTAAAACCCTCTGTGCCATGTCAGAAATATGTACAGGACCATTAAGGGGTAAATGTACCATAGTCATATTTAAACTGTTCATCTTTCTCTGTCTTTTTGTATAGTTATGTAAGGTTGTGCGACAGCTATCCAGAAGTCCATCCTCATCCAGCAATTGTAGATTTTTTTAGTGATGAAACCATTGCATTATTTTAGGGTTGTGATGGCTCAAAAAGGAACAATTATAATAAATGCATGACAGCCACTCCTGGTTTGTGGCCTCCGAAAGTGTCCTCACTCTAGGCTGAGTTTTAAGTTGGATGCTAAATGTTATTTTGAATATGTCTAGTGATGCTACTTGGTAATATTGATGACATTTCATAGTGAACTATGTACCATTAACTTTCTTTCTCCATTTGCTTTTGTTGAATCCTAACTGACTGACTCTTCCTTATACAACTTTGGAACATTTTCTGAACTCCCTTATATCACGCTTTCCTAACTTGACTCAGTTAAAGTTTACCCCATACTCATTGATAGGACACTTTCAAGGTTAGGATGACATATCGGATAGATTGCTGTGGTTTTCTACAGATGCTTTGGTTTAGAAAAGAATCTGTAACTGTAAATGAGTAACTCTAGTTCTTCATTTACTTTACTTCATGCACCGGCTCATGTCCAAGTTAAGTCAGATGACCTTCCTTGTTCATTTTGTACATGAAGAAGACATGCAGTTTGTGAGCACGTACAACCATCAAGCAAAACCCTCCCAAGCCATTCAAAGGCTGTGGAGCCTTTTAGGATGGGAGGAGGACAATTGCACGCTACATCTGTTATCAGAGTCCGAGCTCTAAAAGCTTGTCTTCCTGTAGGGCCGCCCATAGTATTTAGAAAAGGAAATGCCTGCATGAAAGGATGTCTACGTGACACCATCACACTTATGTAATTCGCACGCAAGAGTACCAAAAATGGCACGAGAACATCAGTGTGGAGGGTTTGATATGCGTCGATTCTGCCCTTCTAAAGGAGCTGCACAAAAAGTTGTCACTTGATGTGATCATCCATCTTCATGCTGCTGTCCTTACTATACTTCAGAAATTGCAAATGTGGGTCATCTCCAAGCTGCTCCATTTCGTTTGTTATTGACACAATGAGGCTGCTCGTTTTAGATGAAGTGGCACAACAGTGAAACTAAACAAAGCCAGGTACATTCAGTCTAGTCTACTTTTCGAGTCTTCACGCATCAGATCAGGCAATGGCCGCATTCTCTGTGCCTTTTCCTCACTGTTTACTTATCGAAGCCATCTGCTCTATGTAGCTTCTGGTCCAGCTGTCTTCCCTTGACCCTGCAGTCGCCTATGGGAAAGACAGAAACTGCCCCAGGCACTGAGGTTTTATGGCTCGCCAGGCAGCGCAAAAGAAAGGATTTGTTTCCACCATCTGTTCCTAGCTGTGCTGTGTTTGGAAAGAATCTGAATAGGTGAAAGTGAATGGGTGACAGAGGAATAGATGGATGCAGCGTATCTGCTTGGCTTTTTCTGTCCACCACACGAAAGCTAAAGACATTTAATTAGCAACTAATCGGTCAGCGCTTTCACGATAGTATACAAAGAAATGAATGAAAAGCAAAGTCAGGCACGAGGGGGGCAGCAGAGCAGAGAGAGGGAGGAAGGAAACACAAATTTTGTTAATTAGGCAAAGTAAATTCATTTCATTTGCAATATTGTAATTCCTACTGTTTACAAGGTAAAAATAAAGCAATTTGAAACTGACTCATTTTATATGCAATGTTTCTCTTTGTAGAGATTGAAGCAAAGGAGGCTTATGATTGGCTCAGAGCAGCCGGCTTTCCCCAGTATGCCCAGCTTTTCAAAGGTAAATATTTATTTGTTAGATTTCCTGTTGTCCTTTCCAATACATCGATTGGGTTGGTGTGGGGGTACTAATTACCATATTGTAATGAACTGCAAACAGTAATATATTGCAAATCAATTTGCCTTGTTTGCCAAGTAGATTGCCGCTTCCCTGTTGACATAGACTGGGTGAAGAGTGATCATAAGTTCCTGGATAGTGATGCTTTAGAATCCCTGTGCAGGTAGGGTGATGGTTGCATACGTAAGTACATTATTTATGATAGAACTGGCTGATGATCTGATGGAAATTTTTAAAACCTCTTACTGCTGGGTCTCCTTAAATTCACATATTGTTTCTGTATGCAGGAGATTAGGAACCTTAAACAAATGTGTGGAGATGAAGCTGGATCTGAGCAGATTCAAAAGACGAGTGAGTTTATGAGTTTGTCTATAACCTGAGAATAAAACTGCACACTTCCAAAATTCCTTCACAAGTTAAAAAAACCCTGAACTTGTTTATTGGATACCTTCAAGAATAACACAGTACCATTCTGAGGGACTTTGTCTAATATCTTCATACAAGATTCAAGTCTTCATATATTTTTAGCAAAATAATTGTTGCAAAACTCTCATTTTTGTATCACTAGGGTGAAAATGGTGAGGATATGGAGGCCTATGCCATCAGTCCCAAGTGGTCCTTTGACCGAAAAACGAGGCACTGGACACGGACAGACAGCATGGATTTCCTGCCATCCATGACTAGCCCTGTCTCAGGACTTAGGAGAGCAATAAGCTGTGAGGCTTCTCTGTCAGACAGCAGCGAACACCATGAGACTCTCTCCACACACAGCTCTAACAGTGCTGATAGTGATGGCAGATGTAGCACCTATAACACTGCTGAAGATTCTGAGACAACCCGAAGCTCCTCCAGATGCTCCTCAACCCACAAGCCCTTGCTTGCAGACAGCTCCTGCAGTGGACCTCCATCCCCGGGAGACCCTTGCAGCTTCCCTGACAAACCTCCTCTGAAGAAAGGTCAGAGCTTCCTTTGTAAAATAGACAAGCTCAGACTGCGACCTAAAACCTTATGGCCTAATGACCAAGGTGGGAAAGCACGGTTAGTCATCAGCAGTCCTGTTCTGCAAGCAGGACTTGAGGAAGACCACCAAGAGCAGTTTTACCATCTTAAAGTTCCAGTAAAACAGGATAAAGCATGCAGTCCAAGGTATTGTACACCTTCTGATTCCAGTAGCAGTCCATCCGAGAACAGCAGCGTTCTCAGCACCCCCAGTCCAGTAACTAAGGTTCGAAGTAACTGTAAAAGGCGACAATTGCAGGAGGACCATACACATGTTAGGGAGCATGTGATTCACAACCAACACATGCTTGATGAAAACCCTGTCTTTGAGATACCCCACGGTCATAAGCCAGGCACCTTTCCTACCACTCTGAGGCACAACCCTATCCTCTCACCCACTGATAACACCATCAATTGGAGAACAGGAAGCTTCCATGGCTACCGTGGAAGAAGATGTCGAAGCAGCGGCTCCAAAGACCAGGAACCACCATGCAGTCCGCTGGCATCATACGACCATCGCGTTAGCATTTATGACAATGTACCAGATCATATGCAAATTACAGATGACGATGTGTTTTCGGCCTTGGACAGCGTAATGGAACGTATTAATGGACTGCAGGAGTTGGTTACTACGTGGACAGAGAAGCTGTCTGAAGATGGAGATTCAGACTTTTCTCACACCAGCTCTACTTCACCTTCCTCTCTGACTGACATACACCTCGAGATCAAAGAGCCAGGTGCAGCGGAGCAGACTGGACCAGAGCAAAATTATGACAAGTGCTCACAGGCACTGTCACACATTATTCAGCCCACAGAGCCACCTTTTTGGTAAGAGCCACACCAAATGATTGAAAATTGTATATAGGTCGGCTGATTTGTGACAGCAAATGAAAGTGTAGGGTTTTGTACATTTCAGCACTCAGAAGCCTTACTGGTGCAGTGAACAGATATTCAGAAGTAGTCCCACCCCAGGCATAGAGGCCCAGTTCGCCCCTTGTGTCACGATGCTACAGAGGTTGAGTCTGCTGAGATTCACTGCTCTGATGGACAAGCACTCGCCCTTCAGCAAGCAAGGCTGGAACTGGTAAGATGGGCTAGACAGATCAAAAGGTTGGGGGGTTAGTAAAGAACAAAGGCAACATAAGAGAGAGGAGGTAGTCTGAGTGAGTCCTGTTTAGGGATTCATTCAATATTTATAGACAGTCGAAACTGCTGCATGGAACTCACTGGACAAAAGAGGGATTTCAAAAGCAAGACATTTACTTTAACTTCATGGCAAAGGCAAGGCTTCCACTCTGATTCCACTGTGCCAGGATTATCTATCAGCACCTTTGCTCAACTTTTTCGGCATGACCTCTTTGCGATTTTGCTTGTGCTATGATTGTCTTGCTGCGGTGTACAAAAAGTAAAGGCCCATCTACACTTCCATTCACACAGCAGACAAAGTCTGGATTTTTCCTCCAAAAACCAATATTTGTAGGCTGTTCACGCATCTGCTAAATGGAACTTACGTTTGCTTTGCATGTGCAATAGAGCAATGCTTCACATAAAAAGCTCAGCCAGAGATAAATAATCAAAACGGAGTCAACAATAACTGGGACTTCTTTAATGCTTTTGCCTCGGTCATGGCTGCTTCTTTGGTTTGCGTCCATGGTTTCTTTAAACTTGGTTTTTAAGCCTTTTTATTTATCTTCGACACTGCAGCCACATGCTAATGTGACCATATTCAGATATTTCTTTACAAATATCCTGAAGCATGGAGCAGATGCAACATGTGCATTTTAAAAACCCTAATTTGTGAATTATGATCTGGCTGTTCAGATACAGAGTGGGATTGCATTACATCATCAGATCAATCTGACATGTGCCCCATTAATTTAGCTGTGCCCTAAATTTTGGTGGAGGATGGGGGGTCTGCTTTATCCTGGATTGTTGAACAGACTACAGAACACGGCATGCAAATCCACTATAGGCACTACATTTCCCATAATGCATCAGTACATTTCCAAAATCTCCACAAGCATGGAATAATGGCCATATTATTTAAATATTTTAATTATATTCAATTTTTTCAATTATACTTAAAAAGTCGGCCATGTTGCTGACAAGGTAAAGATACTTGTAGCGATATGTTTAGTTCATGCAATTAATAAAAATCCTTTAACGTTAATTTGTTCTTTATTGCTCATCCATGACATACAATTTAGTGTTAAAATTTACCTTGCATTTTTAGACACCTTTACCAGGTTTATTTGTTTATGCACAGGCATGCCCCAAATAAAAGAGCAAATGAAAAGATTAGGTAGCAAACCAGGAACATAAATCTGATTTATGTAAGAGCCCCTTGGAGGTTCATGAATCTGACTTAAACAACAGACACTCTCCATTGGATCAGATTATCTCTTTAGTTACACAGCTTGTGACCATGGCACTTTAGTTTGGCTAATGAAATCAAGTCTTTCAGAATGGAAATCACCATGGACCACACTAACAAAACAGCCTGATATTTTACCGTGAGACATTCATCAACATATCAGTATATACTCAAGAATTAAAACAGCCGCCCCTAGGTTAATTACGTTATTGATTTATTACTAACTTCCCTGGCAATGCAAACGCTTAGGAAGTCACAAGTTAAGCACCAATGCAATTGATAAATATCAAATATTCACACACACAACACGCAAGGGATACACAATGAGATGGATTTAATATTTTTTTACGGGACACTAGAACACTAGGATCCTGAAGGGAATCCATGTTTTGTAACCTACAGGCATGTTTATTTCACCATCTAATAGGCTGCTTATTTTTCATCATAGGGCAGTGCCAAAGGTGTACAGAATCACAAAATCATCTGAGCAAAAGAGCAGAAAGGTGTTTGGTGTACCTTTGATCCAGATTGTCCAGCAGACAGGGAAACCTCTGCCCCCCAGCATCCTTAAAGCTATGGAATACCTGAAGACAGAATGCCTCGATCAGGTGAGGTCCCCAAGCATCAGAGGTGACAGAAATGCAAAGCAGCTTAAGATTAATACAAACGATCGTTTATTTGGTAAAAGTAGACAGGTTTTTTTTTACTTAATAAATGTATGTAGTTGTAATGTTTTGTAATGTTGCCATTCTTTCTCACAACATTTAAAAGATGTTATGGCACTGAGTATAGCAAGCAAAGTGTTTCAGGAGTTATTTTGTCCCATTCTTTTTTCAAAGTTATCCTCACATTCTCTATAGGGGACAGGTCAGGACCACAGGCAGGCCACTGTACTCTCTTCATGCCTTTGTAATGTGTGCAGCATATGGTTTTGTATTGTCTTGTTGAAAAGATGCCTATACCTTTTAGGAAGTTTATGTTGCTCTAAAATCTTAATGTGCGTTTCTGCATTTATGCTGCAATCACAAAATTGTAAATTATCTTTGCAAAATACACTGACACGATTAAATACCATGTAATACCCTGTGTTTTAGACTTGGTGCTGATAACAGCGTGATCAATGGTCCTTTTAATCTTTGGTCCGGAACACACATTGTCCATTTCTAGAATACTGACCGCAATACGCATTTTCACCGTGTAATAGTCCATCCTAGAAGCCCAGAGAAGTCTGGACATGGTTAACAATTCTTCTGATTTGGGGTTGACACAATGGTGCTTGAAAGTTTGTGAACCTTGGTGTTTACTCTAATTCTGCATAAGTGTGATAAAAATCTGATTTTCACACAAATCTTAAAAGTAGACAAAGCAAAAAAAATCACCTATTTATTGAATGAATCAATCCAAGATTAAATATCTGTGAGTGTCAAAAGTAAGGCTAGGCTTAGAATGAATTCCCTTTCCATTAAACCAGAAATAGTTTGCTGGTTTACTTTCAAAGTCTATTTTGGAAATCTAGTAAGTAGAAAGTACAGGTACTTCAGTACGTACACTTTAGCAAGCATCCCATGAGTAAAAGCCATATTAGAAGTCATTTTTGGCCAATCTACACATAGCTACAAAATATCCATATGATTGAGTGAGCTCAAGATGATATGATTTACTTTATTATAAGGATTTTGTTTTAAATCAATATGAACCACGGATAAAATGTATAGCTGTGTATAAATTTGTTCAACAGGTTGGCCTCTTCCGGAAGTCTGGCGTGAAATCCCGAATTCAGTATATAAGGGACATGGTCGAAGCTGATCCTGATGGTGTGTCCTTTGAGGACCAATCTGCCTTTGATGTGGCCGACATGTTGAAGCAATATTTCAGAGACCTACCTGAGCCCATCTTATCCAGCAAGCTGTGTGAAAGTTTCTTGCACGTTTACCAATGTAAGACCTTTTTTCCATACTGAGGCTATAAAAATGATTTATCAAAGGTATCCAATAAATGCGGATTAAGCAGTTGACTTCAATATAGAATAATGTGTGTAGACTGAAAGACTTCCTCTCATCCATCACAGACTTCCCAAAGGATAAACAGTTTGAAGCTGCCCAAGCTGCCATTTTCCTTTTACCTGATGAGAATCGGGAGGCTCTTCAGAGCCTCCTGTTTTTCCTGTCTGAAGTGGTGGCTTGTGTGGAGGAAAACCAAATGACCCCCACAAATATTGCAGTGTGCTTGGCTCCCTCTCTGTTCCATCTCAATGTTATCAAAAGAGACAGCACCAGTAGCAGGTTTGTGAGGTTTATCTTTTTGTAACCCAATCAGACCTTAAAGCTGCAGAAGCTATGTATATTGAAATTGCAAGTTAAGCATGTGCGTCCTTTAATTGTACACATACTGTATATCTGGGGCACTACATTTATTGTATTGCAGTTTTACCCTAGAAAACTTGCCTAAAACCTAGTAATAATGTTTGCCATCATGCCTTTGTTCAATTTACATTGCTTATAGACTCCTGTGCAATCCCACATCTCCTACAGTCCCATTTTTTGCTTAAATCTCATATTTATCAAAGAAAAACATTTTTGGGGTTCTTTATTGAAATATTTGCTAAAAGCAGTACGTGATTCGTTCTGTGAGGAGACCTATAAGAATACGGAGGGGGGGTTGGTTATAATAACTTTGGGTGCTGCAAAAACAGTTAATTGCTCTCAGAGCACCAATATGGGAGCTTGCTGTTAGAGCTGTACTAACCAATTTATTGCTTTTGAAGCAATGAGCATTGTTTCTGCATTTTTGCATCTACAAGTTCATTTAACACATCCCTATGTGTTCTGATTGGTCTCTTCACAGAACCGACCATATGTATACCAGAAGGTATTTCAGTAAAGAAAACGAGCAGGAAACTATGAATTCCATTATAAAGCTAATAAAAAGATGAGCACAAGTAAAACAGACAGAAATCAAAGCACCCCCCCCCAATTTATCCTTTCGGTTTTCTCAGCTTTCAAGCCCTACCTATCTCAGACTGTGTCCTGTAGAGCACAGAGACATTATAGTTAGCATGTCCATGTTCCTTTCTTCTCATGCTGTGTTGGTAGATGGCAAGCCAAGATGAGATTGTAAAGATGTCACCAGCAAGCCCCAGAGACTAAACATATCTGGGCAGTTGGTTCTGAATCCATTGAACAATCTCCTACCATCAATGAAAGCACAGGCTGCCGTCCTGCAGAGCTCTGGGTGGAGGGCTGCAAATTGACACTTCAGATTAATATCTGTGTTGTAACTAGGTGCCAAATGGTCCCCGAAGGAGGACAAAAACTGAATTAAGAATACATTTCTCAGGCATACTATGACAGGAACACATTGTTATTTAAAAATAATGTAGAAAAGGGATTAAGTACCTTATAATCCATGTCAACAGCCTGTCCCTCATATCTGTCAATAGGGACACGATGAAAGAACAATCCTAATTAGGATTTCCAAAGTCACGTCGAGCTATTGCATGAGTAATCAGACACACATGCTATATTTCCTGTTGTTTGGGGCACAGGTCACGTCATAGGAAGTACAGCTTGGGAAGGCCAGACCAGAGGGATCTCAGTGAGAACCTTGCTGCCACACAGGGACTGGCACATATGGTGGCTGAGTGCAGCCGTCTCTTCCAGGTACTGTATCCCTGAAACCACCAATACCACGTCCTCACCAGTGCTAGGGAAGAACTATGGTATAGATATTAGGACTAATATCAAATAGATAAACAATAAGGGCTTAAAGTGTAACGCTACCAGTGATAGTCTTTTTAGCATTGTGTTTTTACCTTGTACTTTAGACAATTTTCATTATATACCATGTAAATAAATTATAATAATTTTAGTGAAACATACATTTCAGAGTGAAGGCATGATATTCCCTAACTACATGATTTTACAAGAGCTAAACATTTATAACACCAAACATATCTTGGGAGACAGTACTTTATTACTTAGAAGGCTATAAGCATTTACCTCAAGATTTATCAATTTGTCAAATTCTTCTATAATTGATCCTTAGGTTACTACCCCTAGGGCTGCAGAGTCTGCTTTTACTCTAGTTAATGAACTATTTAGGAAATATTTAGGCCATCTGCAACTGCTTGAAGTTTACTTGCTTTTGCAATGTTTACCTGTAACTGAAATTACATTTGCATAGCGAGGTCTCTAGTAAGCAGTGAGCAAAATACCACAGTATCACACAAAAGTGAATACTCCCCCAAGGAAAATGACCAAATTGCACTCAATTAGTCATCCCCTCGGTATTGTGACTATTTAGTGTTACAAGGTTTTAGGTGTGAATCGGGATCAGGTACATTAAACACACTTCCTTGCTAAAGACACTGAGGGAAAAGGTAATGCATGTCTCCAGACCTAACCCCTATTGAGCCTGTGGGGCATTTTCAAATGTAAGGTAAAGGAGCACAAAGTCTCTAAAATCCACCAGCTCCGTGATGTTATCATGGAGGAGAGAAAGAGGGTACCAAAGGCAACCTATAAAGCTCTAATGAACTCCAAGCCTAACAGAGTTAAGGCAGTGCTGGAAAATAATGGGGGCTACACAAAATATTGGCATTTTGGGCACAATTTGACCATTTTCAACTAAGGGGTGTACACAAGTTTGTTGCAAGTGGATTAGACATGGCTGTGTGTTGAGTTTTATTGTGGGCACAGCAAATTTACCCTGTTATACAAGCTGCAGACTGACAACTGGACATTGTATCTTCAGTGTTGCCCCATGAAAAGATCTAATAAAATAGTTACAAAAATTTGAGATACTTTACATATCAGATTAATCTTATCTAACTACAGGTGCCACATTACTGGGAAATGCAGACTCTTGGCACATGCTTTGATGACCACTTTAGCACTGGAGGAGGCTGCAGCTCTCCTCTACAGAGTGGTGAGACTGCTTCTGTGGACCGTTACAGGTTGGATCTCTCCATCCAGCAGCTCCTGAGAGAGGTGCGGGAAAAGACCAAAGGATGGGTCACCTGCTCCACTTTTGATCATATCGACATTGCATTTAAAAAGGTGATTGCTTATATGTCCCGGATTCCTTTTAAATTCCCATGTGAAATGAATGGGAGGGGTAGCTGAAATACTTCAATATTTGCTGCAGGTGGATGATGGCTACCCATTGCCATTGTGGAGGGGGTCAGTGGAAGTGGATGCCCCACAAAAAGAAGTACTTCAGCGTGTCCTAAGGGAGCACAATCAGTGGCAGAGTGACCTGCAGCACAGTGAAGTGGTGGAAACCTTGGACAAAGATTCTGAGATCTACCAGTACACACTGTGGGGTGTTGGCACAAGGCCACCACTGCAACATCTGCTTCTGAGGTAATAAGGGTTTCAAGCCGTGCATTTGTCCTAGCTGGTGGTACTATTATAGGACTACCACTGTGCATTCATTGATACTTGAATTATTATGCACCAGTGTTGTCAAAGTACACAATACTCATACTTATGAGAAAGTAGTTACATTTGAAGTTCAATGTATTTCTATGACTCTTTTTACAATGTAGAATTGGCTCAAAGCAACATTACAAATATTTATGCCTTAACCACAACTCCTGGGTGCGGAGCTTCTGCATGATGATTGGGGGATCAATCGAAAGGCAGTTAATGATTGGGATGATTCAGTCCCATCACAGTTTTTTCAATTGAAGTTCTAAGACAAACTGCTACCCATTACTTGGTATTTGCTTGGCAAAATTACTTGACCATTTCTATTGTTAATTTCTTACACTGTAAATAACACACTCATAGTATTTCCTTGTTGAAACTGAACATAATTTCAGCATTTCCATGTTGGGGTTTAATATTGTTTCAATAGTGCAATGCCTTAGCTGTACAAACTGTTATCGTTACTGGCAACAACTGGAACTGCATCTGTAGAAAGGATTTTCTCCCGTTTAAAAAGACTTACACCCACAACACAATGGACCAAGGCCATTGAGAGAATACTGGTCAAGTCTCTGAATAAGATGCCTATGATTGGGTCACAGACCATTTTCTAGAAATGGAATGAAGGGCAGTATTTACATATAGATAAACTGGCAAATTTTATGCTGTAAGCTTACAATGAGTTTCCCATCTTTGAAATACCAGTAGCTGCCACCGATATAGCGAATAAGTGTATTAGCATTATTTAGCCAGTAAACATCATTGTAAGTTCTTATGTCCTCAGCACTTTTTTGGCATGGCATACTTAGTTAACCACAGGAGGGGTTTCCGGAGGAATAACTGCCTTCTGATGAGCTCAAGTTTTAAAGACATTGATACATTTTTTTACTTAAGTAAGTGTAATATTATAGTGATTACCACGATTAGCATGATTTGCCACATTTGTAATCAACACAGCTAGAAGCTAATTTAATCAGTATATGCATGGCAAAGTAGGTACAAGAAGCACTTACCTCTGTGCTTTTTGAGCTTTAGAGAATGTGGAGAATGTTCATGTTTATGTTGTTTTTAATAAACAAATAAAAGCAGAATACAATGATTTGAAAATCCACTCAGTGAACACAGTTCACCACTTCATCTACAAGTACATGTACATACTACCATGCAAAGAGAAAATCATATATCAACAACACCTGCCAGTTTCTCTGGGCTCAAACTCAGCTGAGATGTACTGACGCCAAGTGGAAAAGTGTCCTGTGGTCTGACGAGTCCACGTTTCAAATTGTTTTGGGAAAACATGGACGTTGTGTCTTCCAGGTGTTAGTGCCCATGGCATGGGTAATGTTGACATCTGTGAAGGCAACATTAATGCTAAAAGGTATATGGTCATCCAAGCAATGTCTTTTTCAGGGACATCCATGCTTATTTCAGCAAGACAATGTCAAGCCACATTCTACACAGCAAGGCTTCATAGTAAAAGAGTGCGGGTACCAGACTGGCCTGCAGTCCAGACCTGTCAGCCAAAATGTGTGGCGCACTATAAAGCGCATAAAACAATAAAGTTGATCTGTTTTAACATAAATAGCTTGTCTTTGTAGTGTATTTCACATGAATATAGAATTAAATAATTAATCATTATTTATTTTATATATACTTGATTATATTTATTCTACTTCAAAATTAAATATCCCATTATGAAATATCCCCTATTTTTTGTGAACAGTGTAAATAAAATAAAACAAACAATACACTCCTGAAAGCAAAAGTGAACAGCAAAACTGAAGCCAATAAAAAAAATTGCCATTAATGTTCTGGAAAGACACACATGCTGGGTCGCTTTTGTGATTATGCTAATAAGTTGGTGTATTTAATGAGCAGTTTTTCTGCTGACTATAGACTGTTTGCAGAAATGGGGGAGTAATGAAAGTGTGTGGAAAAATGTATGAGAGTAAAGTTATACGGAATAGGTTGTCCTTTCAAAATGTAGTTAAGGACAAGTGAAAGACAAATAAATAAATATTTAGAAAAATATGCTTAATTAGAGCAACAAAGTAGTTATACTTCATTACTGTACAACGCTGTAAGATACTACTATTATATGTATTACAGTATAAAAAAAATATAATAAGGCATGACTACGATTACACTCTTTAGAGAATTGCAAGTCACCACCTAATGTAAGCCACTCTTGATCATCATGACCTTCTCCATCTGCAGGACCTGGCAGTCTGATCCCACATCAGGACCATTGTTTGTGGCGTCTACTTCAGTAGATCATGCTGACTGGTCGAACAGAGGGGTTACAGCCCAAGTGCTCTGTTGCTTGTTTCTGGTGGAGCAGATGGGGCCAAAAAGATCACGACTCACACACTTTTGCCGAACAGACACAGGGTGAGTATTGCTAATATAAATAAGCAAAATAAAAAAGCATGATAGCTCCACTGAATATTATTTTTTTTAATCCAAGATCACTCTGGGCATACATAGCATTTTCCCCCCATCTTCAAGTGTCTGGCAATCAATGAGAACTGAGAATGTAATGCAAGAAGACACAGAGAATATTGAGAAACACTCCATGGAATGTGTTAGAAATTACTTTAAAAAATAGTGTGCCCCCCTTATTTATCAAAAAGACTGTACTTATCACTGCGAGAGCTAAAACATGCCCCACCAAGTCACTGATTTTGTATTTTCAACAAAGGAGGCATGATTTGCTAAAATACTCTTGCTGTGTGCTGGAGATAGATCAGGTTTTCCTTGAGCTTAACTGCATTCCATATCTGTCCAAAATGTTGACTGCTGTAAGCCAATTATACCCCTGGGGTAAAGAACTCTCAGCTCTTCATCTTCCTCATGGCTATTAAAAGCCTTTTTTCAATTCAAAATTGTACTAAGTAGAGAAATTGTTGACATTTGGTTATTAGCAGCTTGCTTAAACTCTTCAGCTTATTTGTTCCTATTAAGTCTGCTTAACATTGTCTGCATGCCTAATAGGGCCGATCTCATTAGCTGAATAGGAAATTGAAAGTAAACTAGTCTTTGTCTGAGGCTCCCAAGGCCCATATATCTCTGTGATGGGAGTCCCAGCACAGGGTAGTGAATAAATAATTGTCTCTCTTCATCAGGGGCCGATCTGTGGAGTGGCACAACAAAGTTTCTGGGCACCTGCTTTCATCGAGCCTGGTGGCAATTAGGGAATCCTTTAGGCCCAAGACAAAAGACGCAAAGCCATGAAGGGGAAAGCAACCCTGCACGTACCTAAATAAAAAAAATAAATGCATCAGAAGGTGCACAGCAGTGAAAAGGACAAAGAGGTCCTTTCAGGTAGCACAGGGCCAATCACATAGACATTGTAATGCAGAGACAATTCAGTTTGTAGACGAGGACAGCGACGCTATGATGAGATGTTCCAGGACAGTCGGTCTGCTTGCCTTTATCAAGACTGACAGGGAAGAGTGTCAGAATAATGGAATGTCTCATCCCATTTGAAGGACCATTTCACAAGCTAACGCACTGCAAAGGTTGTCTCCAACACTCTCGCCTGACACAGCTTTTAAAGCAGGACTGGGTGGCGACGTGAAAATCTACTTGTTCGGGGACTTCCTACAACGCTGAGCCGTACAGATTGAGAGCAGCCGCCTCGCTGTGAAAATTCTCGTGTGTACATTAGCGTGTGCGACACTGATTCATGCTGGCACAGTCTTGTGTTGGAAAGTGTAACATATTTATTCCACAGTGTTAAACAGCGCATCTCAAGCCGAGCACTTCCATCTGAAGTTGGATGAATGTATCGCATCGCATTTTTGCCACAGTTTGTATGGGTACATATTTAAAACGTGACTCGTTTATGCCAGCTATCTAAATCATGAGTAATGATATAACTTAATATAATGACATATTAAAGTGCTACAGATGAGATTATTTAAACATTTATAAACATTAAACACTTGAAACATCCTTGGCTGCGGATGAGTTATTCCACTAATCCTTCCCTCTGTAAGTAGTACATGCCCTACTAAGGTAATGACTTCTACACTAAAGTATTTGATCTCATTCCTAAAATATTCAAAGACCCTTTTGTTAAAGAACAAAGATCTTGTGGATGGCAAAAACAAAGCACCAGATATGCTGTAAACAACGTGCTAATGAAAGCGTTAGACCATAACTTTGCACAAATACAAAACAGCACTTAATTATACTCTTAAAGACATCATTCCAATGTGGCTATCATTCTGGTTTTGCCTGCTGGATAAATAACACTTCTAATTACTGTACATTCCCTCCATTACATCAGAAATCTGTTTGTGCTATCTGAAGAGTCTGCTCAACCATACCCATCATTTTATGCTTTGTGAACTAAATAAATGCACCAGTGCAGAAAATATTTTATAGGAGACTGCAGACCAGACAGCCATGTAATATTCTGGTGCCCCATTCAGGGTACATGCTTGTCTGCACCCTGTGAATTCCGGGGACAGACTCAAGAGTGCCCAGAAATTCTTACCAGGCTAAGCAGGGTTAAAACTATGGGAAGGGAAGAACTGGGGAGGTGGAAGGAAGCACACAATATAGTTACGATGAACTAGTTATTATGAACTCCTATTGTAAAGCAACCTTGAGTTTGTGTAAAGGTGCTAGATAAGTATAACTTATTATTATTATTATTATTATTATTATTATTATTATTATTATTATTATTATTATTATTATTATTATTATTATTGTTATTATTGTTATTATTATTATTACTTATCAAATTATTTTTTACCTACTTAGTGAAATATATATTTAAAAGGTTAAAAATACATAATTTGATTACACAGGTTTGTACAGTTATCCCTGTTACATCGTGACTTCCCCATAGCAGCTTAGCATATTGGAAAATTTCCCATTTAAGAAATTGACACGACGCTTAGAATTAAGGCCAAACATTCAACCTTGGTTTCTCAACCTTGTCTGAGAGTCATTTAGGTGCTTTTTGCAAACTTCAGTTGGTTTCTGTCTGGCCAATCTGCCATAAATTCCAGATTGATTGAGAGCTGCAGAGATGGTTGACCTTCTGGAAGCTCTCCTATCTGCACACAGGATCTTTGGAGTTCAGACAGAGTGACCATTGGGCTTTCAGTCACCTCTTTTACCAAGGCCATTCTCCCCCCATTTAACAGTTCTAGAAAGAGTCCTGGCTGTTCTTTTTTCATTTAAGAATTATCGAAGCCACTGTACTGATACGTTCAGAGCAGTAGAAATAAATAAGTACAAATAATGGAACCTGGTGTGAAATAACGTTTCATCTTTGATGATGTTGAAGTTGTACGGGTAAACAAAGTATTTTTATATTCAGAAAGAAGAGTTAGTACTTTTATATTCAGAAAGAAGAGTTAGAACTTTTATATTCAGAAAGAAGAGTTAGTATTGTTACACTCACTGTTAATGGCTTTGGATGGTGGATAAGTAGCTGTTACAGTGGCAACCTGGCAGAGGTGGGATTTAAACCCTGAACCTTCTGATCCATAGTCCAGTACCTTAACAGCTAGGCCACCACAAATTCTTCTAAAATCACTTATTTGCAATACGGACAGGAGCTGAAAAATATTTTAATATTAGAATACAACCCTTCTAAAATATTCTCATGTACACAAATGCCAAATTTATTTCTGTAGGGTGTTTAACATTGGCGCATTTTGTCAAAGCACCCTTACAAATATCTAGGCCCAAAGCCACCATTGATGACAGCATGCCTTGGGTGACAGTGGCAAGGAAAACTTTATTAGATTTCACAAGGAAGAAACTAAGTTTTAATATTGCACCCAACCTTCATGGGAAGTCTAGAATTAAACTAAGTTACCTTATTAATATGTCTATAGTAAATAGACAGAAGCTAAATGTGAAATGTAAGCGAGAGACCATAATTAAAGTAAATATAATAAATAAAATAATGTATAATAACATATAGACTATAGTAGATTTTAGTTTATAGTATAGTATTATGAATAATATAACTATGCTGCTGGCAGTGTGCCTGCTTGTGACTTTCCAGCTGTTATGCTGGTTCATTCCTCAGTATTTGTTTAAATAGGTGCTGTATGATTTCATTATTAATCTGCCAGGAATGTGCATTTCCTGCAGAAAATGCAACGGTGATATTCTGTTCTGGCTGGACGCGGGTGTGAGACATGGTCGGTTCTGGCCGGTTGAAGGTCTGAGAAACTGCTGTGAGTGGTCTGTTGTAAGTGACCACAAGTACAAGACGTGGTTGGTTATGCCAGTCTGTTCTGGCAGAGCGCAAGTCTGAGTTCCTGTTGGCTCTGACAGGGCACAGTTCCGACACAAGGTGGGTTTTGGTTTTGGGGTGGGTCTGAGGCACGGTGGGTTCTGGTCAGGCACGGGTCCAAGACCAGGTCAGTTCTGGTCAGGCGTGGGTAACCACATGGGTATAAGACCTGGTTGGGTGTGGGTTTATGACAAAAGAGCTAAGAAGCTGCTCTCTTAACTGTGTATGTGCGTGTTCCTGTATGTGCATGAGAGAGAGCTATAAAACGACCATTATAATTTAATTAATAACCATTTGTTTTATTTTATTTTAATAGTATCAGACCTGTATAGATTAAAATTTCAGTTTCTAAAGTGTCTTGGTACTCCTAGGGTATCTTCCTTAAAACATTTAAGTTGTTTTTCCCCTTCCACTGTCACTCTAGGATGCTTAATTTGGGATTGGCCTCATAAGATAATATAATATTGTAATGCTTCGTTGAGACAATGCTCAATAAATCTGACTTGACTTGACTTAAGCACTTCTTATTTTTTATTATTCCTTGGGTTCCTAAAAAAAAATAGGCTTTTACTTTTTAATATTACACATTCCTTTTTCTTCCTAGTAGCTGAATGTGAAGAGAAAGCAGATCTATCAAAGATATTTACCTTCATCCCTCTGTGTAATTAGTGCATTTTTAAATCTATAATTTAGATCTCACTTCCATCAGGTAGCCATCGTATGGTAAAGAATAAAAAACAGCCCCCAAAATAAATTAAATCTGTCCAATTAATCGCCATACTGATTATCAGGTCAAGACACTGCATTAACCATCCAAAATTAATTTAACCATGAAGAGCAGGCTCTGTTCTGAATGGTGTTACCTTATCCAAAATGAAAAACCCCAAAGGGTCTGTGATATAAGGTAAAATGGAAAACTCCTGAAGCATTCAGAGTAGTACAGGAATTGTTTGCGAACCATTTGTATTAACCTGATGTCTTTAGTCTAGTTTAGGGAATTAAAAGGAAAAGTGCTGTCAAATCTCGCTACCTTCATTAACCTAGTTCCAGAATATTAACACAGCAAGAGCTGTATTACCAAAAGAAGAACCTATTACAATAGAACACACCTCCAGCGGATGAATCCATGCTTTCATATGGATTTCAACACTGCAGTGATTATGCTTCAAGGTTCCACATTTTGTGCATTCAGAGAGGGATTTTTGAGTTGCTGTTGCTTTTCTACCAGCTCAAACCAGTCTGGTCATTCTCTGCTGACACACTTTTAACCAAAGAATTGCTGCTCACCAGATATTTTCTCTTTTTCAGACTATTCTGTGTAAACCCGAGGTGGCTGTGAATTGATATCCCAGAAATACAGTGATCCCTCGCGGGGGTAACGTTCCGGGACCACCCATGATAAATGAAAATCTGCGAAGTAGGGACGCTATATTTATTTAAGTATTTATGCACTATTTTAGCCGTAGAACTTGCAGAACGTTTGGGTGGCATCATAGGGCTTGAATGAATTCAGTCTGCAATGAAGCTTTCATAAACAGCAAACACAACACCGCAGATAAGATGCTCTAGTCTTACTTCTCTGTTTTTGGCACTTATTTATCCACTGAGTAAATACGCTATTGTAGTGTTTTTAATTGTTGAATATTCAAGTAACACGCTGAAGTAATCTCATGTTCTCTTTACTTAAAACACCATACATCATTCTCGTATCACACATGCTCCGTCCGTACCCAGCTTACAGCACCTCATATCCTACACACGGAGTAGATACAACAGCTATTTACTGTAAATCCTCATATTTTCTGATTTATAACATTCCTTTATTGTTAGAATTGATTTTTGTAATACATTTTATAATTTTTTTTAACCTGCAAAACAGCGAAAATCCCTGCACAGAGGCTGCGAAAGGTGAACCGCGAAGGTTTTAATGTCAAGTTTTCACATATACACATTGGCCACATGCATGAGTAACTTTAATGGAATACAATTTATTGCAAAATACTATTTTATATATATATATATATATATTTTTTTTTTTTTTTTAATTTAATTATTATTTTTTAATTTATTTATTTTAAATTATTTATTTATTTATTTATTTATTTATTTATTTATCTTTTTTTTTCCTCATGCAAAAGCAAAATAACATCTCCTTAACTTAGTGTTTGGTTAGTTTGCCTATTCATACCTGTATGATTAATGTAAACAAAATGAAAAAAAGTTTCAGGAAAATTTATTTAGGAAAATATTGCTGGTTGCCAAATTCTTAGGACTTTGGACATAGTAATCTAGCTTAGTTTATAGTTTGAAAGAAAATCAAATAAAACTAGTCAAAATGGTGATGTGGAAAGTTAAAGATGTTGGTACTTACAAATGCTGGCACTCATGACAGAAGCTGTTTTATTATCTCAGCAGGTGGACGGCAGTGCCAAGTTTAAGCTCACTGAGAAGACCTCAGAGGAACTACAAAGAATTTAGTTGTCTGTAAGGGTAACATTTGTATACAGTGAGAAACAGCAACACATTTCTATTTTTGTTTAAACAAGGAAATCTCATTGCAGAACTGATACAATGCAGTAAAGACTGTACTGTGCAGACTGAGTTTGTGTATAGTGGTGGAGGTTATATAATACGCTACAAAGGTTTTTAGACACCTGTCACCCAAACATCCCTTGCTAGGCATACAAAGGAGATTCCTATCTTTGCTCATGTAACAATTTTTCAGCTGGATTCTGAATCATGACTGTACATTCATCTTCAATTGCATTAGTATGTGAAGGTTGGGTGGTGCCGCTACAGTGCCATGTGATAGTCTAGCGTCACACTTTTGCCTGAGCCGAGTGAATTCTGGGATTCTGGTCGTCCCTGTGACCCTTTCCCTATTGCTAGGATAAGCGGGATCTGAGTTAGAACTATTTTTATAGTAGTATTAGTGTTTTAGGATGCAATAGTAAAGAAAATGTACTGCTTGCAGTTTGCAATTCATCTCAAAGGTTATGCTTAAGATCAGATCTTGCAAAGCACTGCTTTGTTAACCTCACTTGAACCTAGCTAAATGCCACGCTGAAACAGAAAATGGTTTTCCATAAGCTGTTAGAAAGCTGACAATGCTTTAGAATAGCACACTAGACTATAATATATAAAGCCAAAAGTTTGGGGACACACAAATATTACAGAATTACAGTACTGTTCAGTTACCTTTAGATTAGACTGTTTAGCAAAGGTATAATGGCCATCTTTATGAAAATATAAACAGAAAATACATGCAGCATTAAAAATGTCAAAATTCTGACAAAAAAAACAAAACGTGCAATTACAGTGGAAACTGTAACTTTTTTTTCTTTTGTATGAGCTCTCTTTACACTTGAGCCTTGGTAATATCTGGCAGCTTCATCGGGATGAGAAATTAACCCCTTCAGTACGAAGATGCTTGGTTAGGAATGATCTTTTCGGAAGGGTAGCTGCCAAGAAACCACAGAATAATGGGCAAAGAAATCTAAAATATGCTAAAGCTCAAAAAGACTGTGATGAAATCAGTGGAAAAGAGCACGATGGAGCGACAATTACAAGTTTGATATTTTTGTGCCCAGTCATCAACAATATGTAATATATGGACATTATACACTGCTGAAACAACACATTTAATGGCCTAAAATGTAATAAAAGAAAATTGTGCACAGTACTGTACATCAAAAAGACAGATATTAGCATGGCTCTTGTCCTCCCTTTAAAGCTACAAGCACCTCCACTTTGCTGCGCTTCATATTATGATCTTGTTAGCAGTAGGTGTGATTTAATTGCAATCACTAATTGCAATCACTAAGTGGTGTACTTTTAGCCATATAGTGTGTCTCAGGGTCTGTGGTGACCTTAAGTATGGCGTATGGACTGAAAAGTTCAGGGTTCAGTTACAACCTCGGCCAAGCTGATGCTGCTGGGTCTTAAAAATGATTGCATAACTGCTTAGATTGGATAACTGTATCAGTTGCAAGTAGGCCTTGTTGATATCTCTGGTCTTTGGACTCTCATCTTTAAATAAGCTTTCTGCACTGTATATATGCAACCCCAATTCAATTGAAGTTGGAAGGTTGTATAATACAAAAATAAAAACAGAATACGATGATCTGCAAATCCTTTTCAACCCATATTCAACTGAATGCACTACAAAGACAAAGTATTTAATGTTCAAACAGATAAACTTGATTGTTTTTTGCAAATATTAACTCACTTGATTTGTTGATGTCTGCAACCTGTTCCAAAAGGGGTGTGTTTATCACTGTGTTAGATCAAATTTCATAATTGTCTTGCTGAAATAAGCAGGGACGTCCCTGAAAAAGACGTTGCTTGGAGGCAGCATGTTGCTCCAAAACCTAAATGTACCTTTCAGCATTAATGGTGCCTTAAAAAATGTGCACGTAACCCATGCCACGGGCACAAACACACCCCCATACCATCAGAAATTCTGACTTTTGAACTTTATGTTAATAACAATCAGTTATCAATCAGTAAACAATCAGTGCCTTTCATCTTTAGCCCAGGGGACACGACGTCCATGATTTCCAAAAACCATTTGAAATGTGGACTTATCAGAGCACAAGACACTTTTCCACTTTGCTGTTGTTGACATATGGCTTTCGGTTTGCATGGTAGAATTTTAACTTGCACTTGTAGATGAAGCGACGAACTGTGTTCCTTAACTCATTCCACAACTTGCCCCTGTCCCAACTCTTTTGTAACGTGTTGCCGGCATCAAATACCAAATGAGTGAATATTTTCAAAAAACAATAAATTGTATATTGTATAATGTAATAGTGTAATAAATTGAATATGAGTTGAAAAGGATTTGCAAATCACTGCATTCTGTTTGTATTTCTGTTTTACACAATGTTTCAACTTAAGTGGAACTGGGGTTGTATCATCACAACCTTACAAGCCTTAAAATAAAAATAAGAGGTCCAACATAACCTACAAAGGCAGATTTACGTCATTCTTTCACTGACCCTGTACTTACCAGTTGACACTATGTTATTTGGCAGCCCTTACCAATGTAAAAGAATATAGCTTATTTAAAAGTTCAGGGTATAATCCGGAATAAAGGTAATTCTGACAGGTTGTAATTAGAGAATTCATTAGAGATTGAGAAATAATGGTCACTATACCGTTGCTAAAGCAACAAATCTAATAGTGGCTTAACACATTTACACAGTCTATGGAAATATGGAAAATTTGAAAGGTTCACAGATGTTCACCACAGTATAAGTGGATTGTGGATGATTACAGTGGGGCTTATGATTACAGCATAAGTGGAGAACTTAAATTACACTTTGTGCATAGCATCCTCCCAATATTACTATTTTTCTCTGTTTTCTACCTCCTTTCTCTCATTGCGTATGCTTTGATTTTTTTTACATTATTCATCAGAAGTTAAACAGCTGCCACTGTTGGGCCCTTAACCCTCAACTTAAATCCTGTATCCTGTGGAGCAGTGGTGGTTCAGCTGTACTTGAGTAGTCTCCAGACCAGATGATTCAGAGATTTCAAGATGACAGCTTGGACCCCTAAGCACATCCATTAAGCTTTTTTATTTACTGGGATTCTATGTTAACTGCCATCGATCCTTAGCTCTACGCCACTTACACCTCACCCCAAACCTGCTACAATGTGCCATTGATTGTTACACTAAACCAATTGTTGAACTTGCCTGGTGGTAGGAGCACAACTGTGCATAGAAATAATCCTGTTAAACACTAAACAGATTAGGCAAATTAACACTAATTAATTTATTGCATGTATGTTGTTTACGCTAATAGGTCATAGGGTTGGCAAAACAAAATATAGCCAGAAGATACCATTACCTTGTATTCAGCTGCCTTTCCTTTCAATATTTGTGGATGTCTATTACTTCACACAAAAACAAAACAACAACAGCATAAAGGGGAAAAAAGTAAGAAAACGACTCCTATCCTGAAAGCTCAAGCTTTGGAAAAATACTGGGGCATTGTGGTGCCTGTGGTGTACATTTAACATCGTGCACTAAGCACAAAATACTTACGTATAGTTGTTCAGGATTTGCGTCTTTGCATATTAGTTCATAAGAATAAACACTTTGTGTGTGTGTTTTCACTTACTGGATAAGTCTGCCATTACTGGATAAGTCTGTCATTACTTGGTAAGTAAAGCGTGATCTAATTCTAATAAGAGTACATTTGCTAATTGCAACAATTGTGCAAAAATGTGTAATGAATGACTGATCTAAACCCCTACACCACAATCCACTGTATATAAATACCTGGGATAAACAGTGCCATACGGTGTACAATAAAATACTTAAGCTCGCCTTTCTTCCGAAAAATATCACACAAAAAGAAACGCTGAAATTGTACTCGTGTCTGTACACTTAAAATCCCTTCCACTCGGAGTGCGTGGAGAAAGGAATCCCAAATTATACCTAGCCCCGCCCCTTAATTAGAATATGGAAACGCACTGGCAGCAGATTGGCTGATTATTCCCAAAGTGAGCGCGCTGAGGTGAGAACTGAGAAGCCGCGGATTCTTTCCACAGTAGGAGCACAACTGAAAAGCCAGGCGTAATGATGCAAATGTCATCAAGTTGGACCTAATTTATACCTTTTCACGGGATATTGGGATTTTTTTTTAGGAGAAAACAGAGATGGCACGGGATCATTTAACCCTCCTGGCACCGCTGCTCTGCTGTTTCTGTGTGTTCGAGACTGGTAAAGCGAGTAAGACGCAATAATTTTGTGGTTAGAAACGAGTTGCAGGGGGTTTGGTTGCTTCTTTCATGTGACTTACTTCTTTGTTATTGTTTAATGCTGTCATTACTTCCGAAACGTTATATAAAAAGATATGTTATAGAAGACTGCTGGGAAAGCGTGAAGAATATACAATACATGTATTTGCAATCCATAAAACGTTCATATGATGCATAGACTGGATCTGACGTAAACAGTAGAGTAGTAAACTACTCAAGGTAATTAGCAAAGTGTAATTTTGTTCTCATTTTGTTCAACTACTGTGTGGAAGAAATTAGGTGGAAAATGCAAGGTGCACTATAAATCTCATTGTTTAAAAATCTATATTTTTAGATCATTATTGACATATGGTTGTAATTATGATGCATTAATGTTATTGTTTGAATAATCGTTTGGTCCATTATTATCCATTATATTTGTATTATTATTATTATTATTATTATTAATATTATTAATAATAATTAATTCATTATCTTCCACCTAATCTACGCCAGCCGGTACCCACCCGGCAACTCTGGGCGCCAGGGCAGGAACATCCTTGGACAGGGTGCCAATGAATTGTAGGGCACACACAATCACACACTAAAGGCAACTTTAGACACACAAATGAACCTAACACACATGTCTTTGGACTGTGGGAAGAAACCGAAGTACCTGGAGTAAACCCATAGGATTTGCAGGGAGGACATGCAGACTTCACACAGACAGGACCCAGGCCACTCCACCCTGGGACTGAACCCAGGACCTTCTTGCTGTGAGGCAGCAGTGCTACCCACCGAGCCTCCATGCTGCCCCAGGGTTACCTGTTCGGGGTGTATCAAGTTCACAGTTTTCCTAGAACGGGCCTTGGCGGCACCGCATTCGCATCAGTATAAAGCAATCATTAACAATGACTGAATGTAGTTCTGTATTTCTGCTACGGGACAATGCACTATTAATCTCTTACCACATAAATGTACTCATCTTTAATCATCCATTTCCAGATGATTGGACTCATGCCCATGCTGAGGACAAGCTCTTTAAGAAACTCTTCAGTGACTACAACAAGTGGTCTAGACCTGTGAGGAACATCACTGATGTAGTAATAGTCAAGTTTGGCCTCTCAATTGCGCAGCTGATTGACGTGGTATGTTATGGTGCGCATCTGCTCAACACATATTATAGGATTATTCTTATCATGATGAAGGCATTAAGGAGTAATCTACATTTGCGTTAGGACAAATGTTTTGCATGATTGATGCCAGATGCACTCACCATTCACTTTATAAGGTACACTTTCTTGTTTCTGCACTTTATGAGTTTCACGTACCTTACAGATACATTTTACCCCTCTAAAATTACAGGCTTTAGTCCATCTTTTCACACTTTGTTAGTTCCCTTTACTCTGTTCTCTAAGTTTACTATTTGGGTGGTGGATCATACTCAGCACTGCAGTGACATTGATGTAGTGGTGGTGTGCTGGTGTGTTCTGAGTTTTGCTCTCTTGAGTTTTACTCTATTAGACATGTCTACCGGTATTGCTCCAACTTGTAAATATATTGAATATATTGATATACACTTTG